>JALGBA010003639.1:2627500-2631458 GCA_023970755.1 Azemiops feae
GCTTTCCTAACTATTGGCCAGGTGTTTTGTAATTGTGTTATCCATTCTTTCAGCGATGGGATTTCTGGTTCGTTTGGGATTAGTTCTGGCATAGGGTTGAAACTTTGACCGGTGGCTATTTGAAAGGGAGTGTAGCCTGTGCTGGAGTGGACTGCATTATTGTAAGCAACTTCTGTGAAAGGGAGTAGGTCTGTCCAATTCGTTTGCTGGAAATTAATAAAGCATCTTAAGTATTGCTCTTAAGTGAGTGTGTTGGGGTAGGGAATTTTCTTATAAACCCTGTTGACTCAGTGTTCTGCCCATTGATCGTCTAATGGGGCCATCCGTCCTAACTAACCGTAATTGCTTCAGTTGTCCCACCTCTCCTTGCCTGCATTCCAGGCTTGCTGCTGTCTGGATGATGATACCCTATGTTAATGGGGTATTGGAAGCGATGGCACGCATACTGGCACCGTACAATGTCAGTGTGGCCCATCGACCTAATCAAACACTTCGTGCCAAGATGATGCACCCCAAGGAGCCATTACCCGAGGAAGAGAAATCATCGGTGGCCTATAGAGTGCAATGTAAGGACTGCTGGTGTAACTATACTGGGGAGATGGCCAAATGGATTAAAACCAGGATCCACGAGCATAAGCTGGCCATCAAAAGGCAGGAACAGTACTCACAAATATGGACACACATGATCAGTAATGGCCATTCGTTTGATTTCATGGGGGCAGAAGCTATCACCCAGGATGCCTCCAAAGGAGGCCGTCTGCTTAGGGAAGCCTGGCTCTTGGACATGTACTCGATTAACCGGCACATAGAGCTACCCCCAGCATATCAAGCATTGAAAGCACATGAAGAGCAATTCAAAATGCGGACCACGCTCAGAAGGAGAGGAGCCAAGGAAGATAACAACTATAAGACCCATGTGGGTGAAAGGAGACTGGACACACGGCAACCTGTTGAAGCCAGGGGAAGAGAACAGGCAAGGAGTGAATCCAGGACAACTCCCGGCAGCTGGATGCAGAGGAGGCGAGGAGAAAATGGACCACATCAAGGGCGGGCACATATGGATGGAGATCGATCAGAGGGAGTGGAGCCAACTAAAAGGGGAGAGGAAAAACAGGAACAACAGGGAGATGAAACAGACACATGGGTGTACCCAACCCGAAGGCCGGAGGGGATCCGGTGGATCAGTGGTGGCAGAGCAACGCAAGGATCCTTGGGGGAAGAATGATGAGTGGAGGAGGACAACATGACCCGCAGGGAGGAGAAGCAGGACGAACAACGGCTCGCCCAGCGCGGACGGTGGGGCAGAGCTAGGAATGTTCCTGCAATTACTTCAGCCGATCAGGGGGGGAGGCAGGGGGGGAGGACGCTGCAACACACACGCATGCCTGCGCACAAAGAGCAACCTGCTGAGCGCGGATGACAGAGCGGAACAATCCAACAGCCACTCTGATCGACCGGGCACGGACAAGGCAGGGGGGTAGGATATTGCAATGCGCGTGCATGCCTAGACACAAAGAGTGACCGGGGAGACGGAACTGACAGGAATAACAGCAGAAGACAGGAACAACAAGTGGATACACTGGGGGAGGAAAGGGGGAGTGGCAATGGAAGGGCACATACAATGCCAGATCAAGACATGCAGCCCACAATAACTACAGGAAGAGGGCGATTGGAAGATAGACCAGCAGCAATAACATTGGATGGCCGGGTGCAAGAAAGACGGGCGGGGAAGATGGATATGCCAGGAGGGGGGACACAGCCAGGAAAGGCGGGATTGATAGGAGTGGGAAGGACAAAGAAAGGAATAACGGGAGGAAAGAAAGCAGCAAGACTGGAATGCAGGCAAGGAGAGGCAGGACAACTGAAACAATTATGGTTAGTTAGGACGGACGGCCCCATTACACGATCAATGGGCAGAACACTGAGTCAACAGGGTTTATAAGAAAACTCCCCACCCCAACACACTCACTCTGATGACGCTGGCAGTGGACCAGCGAAAGCTACGGTTGTTTTAGGTTTGTAAATAGTTGCTTTTATTGTTTTTATTATTTTAACAATAAACAGCTGTTTTGTATTCATCCCAGAGTTCGAGGATTTTATACTACTGTACACACACACACACACACACACACACACACACACACATATATAAACTGAAATATGCAATTTTCAATCCTATCGTGTTTATTGTTTTGGTTTTGACAACAACAATACCAGAGAATTAGAATTTTCACTCCTTTAGTTTCACCAGAACTCCTAAAGCACACCAGTAGCATTCCACCAGGTGTGCAGTGGGGTGAAGATAACCTTATACTTGCTGATATTTGTAAGCCCCCTAAGCCTCACTTTTAAAATAAAAACATAAAACAAAATACACTTTTTGTAGGAATCTCATATATTTTGCTTTCTTAGATTTTGGGTGACTTGATTCATTGTTCATTCTGAGCATGTAGATCAGAGTTCCCCAACCTTTCCGGCTTTGCGGACTGGCAGGTGGTGGTGGTGGTGAGGGAATTTCAGGATGGGTAGTGAATTTCAGGATGGGTTAGGAAAAGATAGTTTGAAAATATTGCAATTTTATGTAAACCTGTAATGTACAGGCTTAGAAATGAATAGTCTGGGGCACGGGTTGGCAACCCGCGGCTCGGGAGCCGCATGTGGCTCTTTCAGCCTTCTATTGTGGCTCCAGTCCTCCTCCGCCATTTGCAGAGAGAGAGACAGAGACAGAGAGAGGCACTTGAGCTTCGCTTCTCTCTCTCTCTCTCTCTCTCTCTCTCTCTCTCTCTCTCTCTCTCTCTCTCTCTCTCTCTCTCACTTTGGGCTCCTGATTGACCCTGTGCCCGGGCGCCCCACCCCCTGGGAGAAGCACGGCCAGGAAGTCCCTTTCCCGGGCTGGCCCCATCCGAGGCGCACGTGGCCGGGGAGCCACGCAGGGCAGCCCCAGGATCCTCCCTGGGAGCAGGCCCGCCGGAGCCTCCGCTGAGCGGGCCAGCCCTCCCGCAAGCTGTGGCCCCAAGGGAGCGCAGCCCCTGCGATCCCCAGCCGGCGCTACCATTGGCCCCGCTGGCCGGGAAGGCACGCTGGAGTCCCAGCTGCCAGGAAGGCGATCGGCCCGCTCCTCTCCCATCGCCCAGAAGAGGTAAACAATTAGTCCCCAGTGCTGGGTTTTCCCCGCATGCAGGGCTTACATTGGTGGCGAGAGCAGCAAGGGAGGGAGGGAGGGAGGGAGAGAGAAAGAGAGAGAGGGAGAGAGGGAGAGGAAAGAGAGAGAGAGAGAGAGAGAGAGGGAAAGGAAAGAGAGAGAGAGAAAGAGAGAGAGGGAGAGAAAGAGGAAAGAGAGAGAGAGAGGAAAGAGAGAGAGAGAGGAAAGAGAGAGAAAGAGAGAGAGAGGGAGAGGAAAGAGAGAGAGAGGGAGAGGAAAGAGAGAGAGAGGGAGAGGAGAGAGAGAGAGAGAAAGAGAGAGAAAGAGAGAGGGGGAAAGGAAAGAGAGAGAGAAAGAGAGAGGGAGAGAAGAAAGAGAGAGAGAGAGGAAAGAGAGAGAGAGAGGAAAGAGAGAGAAAGAGAGAGAGAGAACGAGAGAGAGAGGGAGAGAGAGAGAGAGAATATGAATATATGTTGTCCTTACTGGACTTTTAGTAAAGAACGTTTAATGAAATATTTTGATTTTTTTTTTTATTAAGAGATGAGGTATGGGGATAATTATGCTGTATTTAAAGATGGTAGATAAGCTACTAAAATTGTTTTCACCTGTTGGGATGAAGGAGAAAGGTTTTTTTCCCCCTCTTTCTCCTGCATAAAAAATTGTTTTCTTTGTAGCAGTTCATTGATTTCATAAGTGCAACACACTATAGTTTTTTTTATACATAGCATAAAGGTAAAAAAGGATATATGCAGTGTTATCTTCATTTTAGATGTCAAAAGGGTTTTGTGGCTCTCAGTGTTTTTTTTTCTGTGAGAA
>JALGBA010003640.1:0-33590 GCA_023970755.1 Azemiops feae
CTGAATATATGTATACTTTTCGAATTTGAGGTCAGTTGCACATTTTGACTTTTCATGCTGAATTGGATTCTTGCAAACAAATGCAAGATTAATCATGGGCTAACTTCTCAGGGGGAGGTCGCATCCGGATAACATATGGTTTTTCGGCTTCCCCAACCTGGAGGGAACCTGGATATATGTATACTTTTCGAATTTGAGGTCAGTTGCAAATTTTGACTTTGCATGCTTTATTGGATTTTTGCCAACAAATGCAAGATATGTCCTGGGCTAACTCCTGAGGCAGAGGTCGCATCTGGAAAACATATGCTTTTTCGGCTTCCCCAACCTGGGGGGAACCTGAATATATGTATACTTTTCGAATTTGAGGTCAGTTTCACATTTTGAGTTTTCATGCTGAATTGGATTTTTGCCAACAAATGCAAGATTCATCATGGGCTATCTTGTCAGGGGGAGGTCGCATCCAGAAAAAATATGGTTTTTCGGCCTCCCAAACCTGGAGGGAAACTGAATATATGTATAGTTTTCAAATTTGAAGTCAATTTCAAATTTGGACTTTTCATGCTTATTGGATTTTTACAAACAAATGCAAGATACATCCTTGGCTAACTTCTCAGGGGGAGGTCGCATCCGGAAAACATATGGTTTTTCAGCTTCCCCAACCTGGAGGGAATCTGAATATATGTATACTTTTCGAATTTGAGGTCAGTTGCAAATTTTGACTTTGCATGCTTTATTGGATTTTTGCCAACAAATGCAAGATATGTCCTGGGCTAACTCCTGAGGCAGAGGTCGTATCTGGAAAACATATGCTTTTTCGGCTTCCCCAACCTGGGGGGAACCTGAATATATGTATACTTTTCGAATTTGAGGTCAGTTGCACATTTTGACTTTTCATGCTTTATTGGGTTTTTGCCAACAAATGCAAGATACATCCTTGGCTAACTTCTCAGGGGGAGGTCGCATCCGGAAAAAATATGGTTTTTCGGCTTCCCCAACCTGGGGGGAAACTGAATATGTGGATACTTTTCAAATTTGAAGTCAATTTCAAATTTGGACTTTTCATGCTTATTGGATTTTTGCAAAGAAATGCAAGATACATCCTTGGCTAACTTCTCAGGGCGAGGTCGCATCCGGAAAACATGGTTTTTCGGCTTCCCCAACGTGGGGGGAAACTGAATATGTGTATACTTTTCAAATTTGAAGTCAGTTGCTTATTTTGACTTTTCATGCTTTATTGGGTTTTTGCAAACAAATGCAAGATACATCCTTGGCTAACTTCTCAGGGGGAGGTCGCATCCGGAAAACATATGCTTTTTCGGCTTCCCCAACGTGGGGGGAACCTGAATATATGTATACTTTTCGAATTTGAGGTCAGTTTCACATTTTGACTTTTCATACTTAATTGGATTTTTGCAAACAAATGCAAGATACATCCTTTGCTAACTTCTCAGGGGGAGGTCGCATCCGGATAACATATGGTTTTTCAGCTTCCCCAACCTGGAGGGAATCTGAATATATGTATACTTTTCGAATTTGAGGTCAGTTTCACATTTTGAGTTTTCATGCTGAATTGGATTTTTGCCAACAAATGCAAGATTCATCATGGGCTATCTTGTCAGGGGGAGGTCGCATCCAGAAAAAATATGGTTTTTCGGCCTCCCAAACCTGGAGGGAAACTGAATATATGTATAGTTTTCAAATTTGAAGTCAATTTCAAATTTGGACTTTTCATGCTTATTGGATTTTTACAAACAAATGCAAGATACATCCTTGGCTAACTTCTCAGGGGGAGGTCGCATCCGGAAAACATGGTTTTTCGGCTTCCCCAACCTGGGGGGAACCTGAATATATGTATACTTTTCGAATTTGAGGTCAGTTGCACATTTTGACTTTTTCTGCTTTATTGGATTTTTGCCAACAAATGCAAGATACATCCTGGGCTAAATTCTCAGGGGGAGGTCGCATCCGGATAACCTATTGTTTTTCGGCCTCCCCAACATGGAGGGAAACTGAATATATGTATAGTTTTCAAATTTGAGGTCAGTTGCACATTTTGACTTTTCATGCTTTATAGGATTTTTGCCAACAAATGCAAGATACATCCTGGGCTAAATTCTCAGGGGGAGGTCGCATCTGGATAACATATCGTTTTTCAGCTTCCCCAACCTGGGGGGAATCTGAATATATGTATACTTTTCGAATTTGAGGTCAGTTGCAAATTTTGACTTTGCATGCTGAATTGGATTTTTGCCAACAAATGCAAGATACATCATGGGCTATCTTGTCAGGGGGAGGTCGCATCCGGATAACCTATGTTTTTCGCCTTCCCCCAACTTATGGAGGGAAAAAACTAATAATATGTATAGTTTTCAAAATTTGAGAGGTCATGTTGAATTGACTTAAGCTTTATTAGGATTTCCAAACAATGCAAGATAACATCCTTGGCTAATTCCAGGGGGATGGGTGGTGGCATCCGGAAAACATGTTTTCGGCTTCCCAAACCTGGGGGGAAACCTGAATAATGTGGATACTTTTCGAATTGAGGTCAGTTTCACATTTGACTTTTCATACTTATTGGATTTTTGCAAACAAATGCAAGAACACTAAATACATCCCCCCCCCCTTTTGCTAACTTCTCAGGGGGAGGTCGCATCCGGATAACATATGGTTTTTCAGCTTCCCCAACCTGGAGGGAATCTGAATATATGTATACTTTTCGAATTTGAAGTCAGTTTCACATTTTGAGTTTTCATGCTGAATTGGATTTTTGCCAACTAATGCAAGATTCATCATGGGCTATCTTGTCAGGGGGAGGTCGCATCCAGAAAAAATATGGTTTTTCGGCCTCCCAAACCTGGAGGGAAACTGAATATATGTATAGTTTTCAAATTTGAAGTCAATTTCAAATTTGGACTTTTCATGCTTATTGGATTTTTACAAACAAATGCAAGATACATCCTTGGCTAACTTCTGAGGGGGAGGTCGCATCCGGAAAACATATGGATTTTCGGCTTCCCCAACCTGGGGGGAACCTGAATATACGTATACTTTTCGAATTTGAGGTCAGTTGCACATTTTGACTTTGCATGCTGAATTGGATTTTTGCCAACAAATGCAAGATACATCCTGGGCTAAATTCTCAGGGGGAGGTCGCATCCGGATAACCTATTGTTTTTTGGCCTCCCCAACATGGAGGGAAACTGAATATATGTATAGTTTTCAAATTTGAGGTCAGTTGCACATTTTGACTTTTCATGCTTTATAGGATTTTTGCCAACAAATGCAAGATACATCCTGGGCTTAATTCTCAGGGGGAGGTCGCATCTGGATAACATATCGTTTTTCAGCTTCCCCAACCTGGGGGGAATCTGAATATATGTATACTTTTCGAATTTGAGGTCAGTTGCAAATTTTGACTTTGCATGCTTTATTGGATTTTTGCCAACAAATGCAAGATATGTCCTGGGCTAACTCCTGAGGCAGAGGTCGCATCTGGAAAACATATGCTTTTTCGGCTTCCCCAACCTGGGGGGAACCTGAATATATGTATACTTTTCGAATTTGAGGTCAGTTTCACATTTTGAGTTTTCATGCTGAATTGGATTTTTGCCAACAAATGCAAGATTCATCATGGGCTATCTTGTCAGGGAGAGGTCGCATCCAGAAAAAAAATGGTTTTTCGGCCTCCCAAACCTGGAGGGAAACTGAATATATGTATAGTTTTCAAATTTGAAGTCAATTTCAAATTTGGACTTTTCATGCTTATTGGATTTTTACAAACAAATGCAAGATACATCCTTGGCTAACTTCTCAGGGGGAGGTCGCATCCGGAAAACATGGTTTTTCGGCTTCCCCAACCTGGGGGGAACCTGAATATATGTATAGTTTTTGAATTTGAAGTCAATTTCAAATTTTTACTTTTAGTGCTTTATTGGATTTTTGCCAACAAATGCAAGATACATCCTGGGCTAACTTCTCAGGGGGAGGTCGCATCCGGAAGAAATATGGTTTTTCAGCTTCCCCAACCTGGGAGGAACCAGAATATATGTATACTTTTCGAATTTGAGGTCAGTTGCACATTTTGACTTTTCATACTTAATTGGATTTTTGCAAACACATGCAAGATACATCCTGGGATAATTTCTCAGGGGGAGGTCGCATCTAGATAACATATGGTTTTTCAGCTTCCCCAACCTGGGGGGGAACCTGAATATATGTATACTTTTCGAATTTGAGGTCAGTTGCAAATTTTGAATTTTCATGCTGAATTGGATTTTTGCCAACAAATGCAAGATATGTCCTGGGCTAACTCCTGAGGCAGAGGTCGCATCTGGAAAACATATGCTTTTTCGGCTTCCCCAACCTGGGGGGAACCTGAATATATGTATACTTTTTGAATTTGAGGTCAGTTTCACATTTTGAGTTTTCATGCTGAATTGGATTTTTGCCAACAAATGCAAGATTCATCATGGGCTATCTTGTCAGGGGGAGGTCGCATCCAGAAAAAATATGGTTTTTCGGCCTCCCAAACCTAGAGGGAAACTGAATATATGTATAGTTTTCAAATTTGAAGTCAATTTCAAATTTGGACTTTTCATGCTTATTGGATTTTTACAAACAAATGCAAGATACATCCTTGGCTAACTTCTCAGGGGGAGGTCGCATCCGGAAAACATGGTTTTTCGGCTTCCCCAACCTGGGGGGACCCTGAATATATGTATACTTTTCGAATTTGAGGTCAGTTGCACATTTTGACTTTTTCTGCTTTATTGGATTTTTGCCAACAAATGCAAGATATGTCCTGGGCTAAATTCTCAGGGGGAGGTCGCATCCAGATAACATATGGTTTTTCAGCTTCCACAACCTGGGAGGAACCAGAATATATGTATACTTTTCGAATTTGAGGTCAGTTGCACATTTTGACTTTTCATACTTAATTGGATTTTTGCAAACAAATGCAAGATACATCCTGGGCTAATTTCTCAGGGGGAGGTCGCATCTAGATAACATATGGTTTTTCAGCTTCCCCAACCTGGGGGGAACCTGAATATATGTATACTTTTCGAATTTGAGGTCAGTTGCACATTTTGACTTTTCATGCTGAATTGGATTTTTGCCAACAAATGCAAGATACATCCTGGGCTAACTTCTCAGGGGGAGGTCACATCCGGAAAACATATGGATTTTCGGCTTCCCCAACCTGGGGGGAACCTGAATATACGTATACTTTTCGAATTTGAGGTCAGTTGCACATTTTGACTTTTTCTGCTTTATTGGATTTTTGCCAACAAATGCAAGATACATCCTGGGCTAAATTCTCAGGGGGAGGTCGCATCCGGATAACCTATTGTTTTTCGGCCTCCCCAACATGGAGGGAAACTGAATATATGTATAGTTTTCAAATTTGAGGTCAGTTGCACATTTTGACTTTTCATGCTTTATAGGATTTTTGCCAACAAATGCAAGATACATCCTGGGCTAAATTCTCAGGGGGAGGTCGCATCTGGATAACATATCGTTTTTCAGCTTCCCCAACCTGGGGGGAATCTGAATATATGTATACTTTTCGAATTTGAGGTCAGTTGCAAATTTTGACTTTGCATGCTGAATTGGATTTTTGCCAACAAATGCAAGATACATCATGGGCTATCTTGTCAGGGGGAGGTCGCATCCAGAAAAAATATGGTTTTTCGGCCTCCCAAACCTGGAGGGAAACTGAATATATGTACAGTTTTCAAATTTGAAGTCAATTTCAAATTTGGACTTTTCATGCTTATTGGATTTTTACAAACAAATGCAAGATACATCCTTGGCTAACTTCTCAGGGGGAGGTCGCACCCGGAAAACATGGTTTTTCGGCTTCCCCAACGTGGGGGGAACCTGAATATGTGGATACTTTTCAAATTTGAAGTCAATTTCAAATTTGGACTTTTCATGCTTATTGAATTTTTGCAAACAAATGCAAGATACATCCTTGGCTAACTTCTGAGGGGGAGGTCGCATCCGGAAAACATATGCTTTTTCGGCTTCCCCAACATGGGGGGAACCTGAATATACGTATACTTTTCGAATTTGAGGTCAGTTGCACATTTTGACTTTTCATACTTAATTGGATTTTTGCAAACAAATGCAAGATACATCCTTTGCTAACTTCTCAGGGGGAGGTCGCATCCGGATAACATATGGTTTTTCAGCTTCCCCAACCTGGAGGGAAACTGAATATATGTATAGTTTTCAAATTTGAAGTCAATTTCAAATTTGGACTTTTCATGCTTATTGGATTTTTACAAACAAATGCAAGATACATCCTTGGCTAACTTCTCAGGGGGAGGTCGCATCCGGAAAACATGTTTTTTCGGCTTCCCCAACCTGGGGGGAACCTGAATATATGTATACTTTTCGAATTTGAGGTCAGTTGCACATTTTGACTTTTTCTGCTTTATTGGATTTTTGCCAACAAATGCAAGACAAATGCAAGATATTCTCAGGGGGAGGTCGCATCCAGATAACATATGGTTTTTCAGCTTCCACAACCTGGAGGGAACCTGAATATATGTATAGTTTTTGAATTTGAAGTCAATTTCAAATTTTTACTTTTAATGCTTTATTGGATTTTTGCCAACAAATGCAAGATACATCCTGGGCTAACTTCTCAGGGGGAGGTCACATCCGGAAAACATATGGATTTTCGGCTTCCCCAACCTGGGGGGAACCTGAATATACGTATACTTTTCGAATTTGAGGTCAGTTGCACATTTTGACTTTGCATGCTGAATTGGATTTTTGCTAACAAATGCAAGATACATCCTGGGCTAAATTCTCAGGGGGAGGTCGCATCCGGATAACCTATTGTTTTTCGGCCTCCCCAACATGGAGGGAAACTGAATATATGTATAGTTTTCAAATTTGAGGTCAGTTGCACATTTTGACTTTTCATGCTTTATAGGATTTTTGCCAACAAATGCAAGATACATCCTGGGGTAAATTCTCAGGGGGAGGTCGCATCTGGATAACATATCGTTTTTCAGCTTCCCCAACCTGGGGGGAATCTGAATATATGTATACTTTTCGAATTTGAGGTCAGTTGCACATTTTGACTTTTCATGCTGAATTGGATTCTTGCAAACAAATGCAAGATTAATCATGGGCTAACTTCTCAGGGGGAGGTCGCATCCGGATAACATATGGTTTTTCGGCTTCCCCAACCTGGATGGAACCTGGATATATGTATACTTTTCGAATTTGAGGTCAGTTGCAAATTTTGACTTTGCATGCTTTATTGGATTTTTGCCAACAAATGCAAGATATGTCCTGGGCTAACTCCTGAGGCAGAGGTCGCATCTGGAAAACATATGCTTTTTCGGCTTCCGCAACCTGGGGGGAACCTGAATATATGTATACTTTTCGAATTTGAGGTCAGTTTCACATTTTCAGTTTTCATGCTGAATTGGATTTTTGCCAACAAATGCAAGATTCATCATGGGCTATCTTGTCAGGGGGAGGTCGCATCCAGAAAAAATATGGTTTTTCGGCCTCCCAAACCTGGAGGGAAACTGAATATATGTATAGTTTTCAAATTTGAAGTCAATTTCAAATTTGGACTTTTCATGCTTATTGGATTTTTACAAACAAATGCAAGATACAACCTTGGCTAACTTCTCAGGGGGAGGTCGCATCCGGAAAACATATGGTTTTTCAGCTTCCCCAACCTGGAGGGAATCTGAATATATGTATACTTTTCGAATTTGAGGTCAGTTGCAAATTTTCACTTTGCATGCTTTATTGGATTTTTGCCAACAAATGCAAGATATGTCCTGGGCTAACTCCTGAGGCAGAGGTCGTATCTGGAAAACATATGCTTTTTCGGCTTCCCCAACCTGGGGGGAACCTGAATATATGTATACTTTTCGAATTTGAGGTCAGTTGCACATTTTGACTTTTCATGCTTTATTGGGTTTTTGCCAACAAATGCAAGATACATCCTTGGCTAACTTCTCAGGGGGAGGTCGCATCCGGAAAAAATATGGTTTTTCGGCTTCCCCAACCTGGGGGGAAACTGAATATGTGGATACTTTTCAAATTTGAAGTCAATTTCAAATTTGGACTTTTCATGCTTATTGGATTTTTGCAAAGAAATGCAAGATACATCCTTGGCTAACTTCTCAGGGCGAGGTCGCATCCGGAAAACATGGTTTTTCGGCTTCCCCAACGTGGGGGGAAACTGAATATGTGTATACTTTTCAAATTTGAAGTCAGTTGCTTATTTTGACTTTTCATGCTTTATTGGGTTTTTGCAAACAAATGCAAGATACATCCTTGGCTAACTTCTCAGGGGGAGGTCGCATCCGGAAAACATATGCTTTTTCGGCTTCCCCAACGTGGGGGGAACCTGAATATATGTATACTTTTCGAATTTGAGGTCAGTTTCACATTTTGACTTTTCATACTTAATTGGATTTTTGCAAACAAATGCAAGATACATCCTTTGCTAACTTCTCAGGGGGAGGTTGCATCCGGATAACATATGGTTTTTCAGCTTCCCCAACCTGGAGGGAATCTGAATATATGTATACTTTTCGAATTTGAAGTCAGTTTCACATTTTGAGTTTTCATGCTGAATTGGATTTTTGCCAACTAATGCAAGATTCATCATGGGCTATCTTGTCAGGGGGAGGTCGCATCCAGAAAAAATATGGTTTTTCGGCCTCCCAAACCTGGAGGGAAACTGAATATATGTATAGTTTTCAAATTTGAAGTCAATTTCAAATTTGGACTTTTCATTCTTATTGGATTTTTACAAACAAATGCAAGATACTCCTTGGCTAACTTCTCAGGGGGAGGTCGCATCCGGAAAACATGGTTTTTCGGCTTCCCCAACCTGGGGGGAACCTGAATATATGTATACTTTTCGAATTTGAGGTCAGTTGCACATTTTGACTTTTTCTGCTTTATTGGATTTTTGCCAACAAATGCAAGATACATCCTGGGCTAAATTCTCAGGGGGAGGTCGCATCCGGATAACCTATTGTTTTTCGGCCTCCCCAACATGGAGGGAAACTGAATATATGTATAGTTTTCAAATTTGAGGTCAGTTGCACATTTTGACTTTTCATGCTTTATAGGATTTTTGCCAACAAATGCAAGATACATCCTGGGCTAAATTCTCAGGGGGAGGTCGCATCTCGATAACATATCGTTTTTCAGCTTCCCCAACCTGGGGGGAATCTGAATATATGTATACTTTTCGAATTTGAGGTCAGTTGCAAATTTTGACTTTGCATGCTGAATTGGATTTTTGCCAACAAATGCAAGATACATCCTGGGCTAAATTCTCAAAGGGAGGTCGCATCCGGATAACCTATTGTTTTTCGGCCTCCCCAACATGGAGGGAAACTGAATATATGTATAGTTTTCAAATTTGAGGTCAGTTGCACATTTTGACTTTTCATGCTTTATAGGATTTTTGCAAACAAATGCAAGATACATCCTTGGCTAACTTCTCAGGGGGAGGTCGCATCCGGAAAACATGGTTTTTCGGCTTCCCCAACCTGGGGGGAACCTGAATATGTGGATACTTTTCGAATTTGAGGTCAGTTTCACATTTTGACTTTTCATACTTAATTGGATTTTTGCAAACAAATGCAAGATACATCCTTTGCTAACTTCTCAGGGGGAGATCGCATCCGGATAACATATGGTTTTTCAGCTTCCCCAACCTGGAGGGAATCTGAATATATGTATACTTTTCGAATTTGAGGTCAGTTTCACATTTTGAGTTTTCATGCTGAATTGGATTTTTGCCAACTAATGCAAGATTCATCATGGGCTACCTTGTCAGGGGGAGGTCGCATCCAGAAAAAATATGGTTTTTCGGCCTCCCAAACCTGGAGGGAAACTGAATATATGTATAGTTTTCAAATTTGAAGTCAATTTCAAATTTGGACTTTTCATGCTTATTGGATTTTTACAAACAAATGCAAGATACATCCTTGGCTAACTTCTGAGGGGGAGGTCGCATCCGGAAAACATGGTTTTTCGGCTTTGCCAACCTGGGGGGAACCTGAATATATGTATACTTTTCAAATTTGAGGTCAGTTGCACATTTTGACTTTGCATGCTGAATTGGATTTTTGCCAACAAATGCAAGATACATCGTGGGCTAAATTCTCAGGGGGAGGTCGCATCCGGATAACCTATTGTTTTTTGGCCTCCCCAACATGGAGGGAAACTGAATATATGTATAGTTTTCAAATTTGAGGTCAGTTGCACATTTTGACTTTTCATGCTTTATAGGATTTTTGCCAACAAATGGAAGATACATCCTGGGCTAAATTCTCAGGGGGAGGTCGCATCTGGATAACATATCGTTTTTCAGCTTCCCCAACCTGGGGGGAATCTGAATATATGTATACTTTTCGAATTTGAGGTCAGTTGCAAATTTTGACTTTGCATGCTTTATTGGATTTTTGCCAACAAATGCAAGATATGTCCTGGGCTAACTCCTGAGGCAGAGGTCGCATCTGGAAAACATATGCTTTTTCGGCTTCCCCAACCTGGGGGGAACCTGAATATATGTATACTTTTCGAATTTGAGGTCATTGACTATTTTGACTTTCATGCTTTATTGGACGTTTTTGCCAACAATGCCAAGATACATCCTTAGGCACTCTCCGGGGGGGTCGCATCCGGAAAAAATATGGTTTTTCGGCTTCCCCAACCTGGGGGGAAACTGAATATGTGGATACTTTTCAAATTTGAAGTCAATTTCAAATTTGGACTTTTCATGCTTATTGGATTTTTGCAATGAAATGCAAGATACATCCTTGGCTAACTTCTCAGGGGGAGGTCGCATCCGGAAAACATGGTTTTTCGGCTTCCCCAACGTGGGGGGAAACTGAATATGTGTATACTTTTCAAATTTGAAGTCAGTTGCACATTTTGACTTTTCATGCTTTATTGGGTTTTTGCAAACAAATGCAAGATACATCCTTGGCTAACTTCTCAGGGGGAGGTCGCATCCGGATAACATATGGTTTTTCAGCTTCCCCAACCTGGAGGGAATCTGAATATATGTATACTTTTCGAATTTGAGGTCAGTTTCGCATTTTGAGTTTTCATGCTGAATTGGATTTTTGCCAACAAATGCAAGATTCATCATGGGCTATCTTGTCAGGGGGAGGTCGCATCCAGAAAAAATATGGTTTTTCGGCCTCCCAAACCTGGAGGGAAACTGAATATATGTATAGTTTTCAAATTTGAAGTCAATTTCAAATTTGGACTTTTCATGCTTATTGGATTTTTACAAACAAATGCAAGATACATCCTTGGCTAACTTCTCAGGGGGAGGTCGCATCCGGAAAACATATGGTTTTTCAGCTTCCCCAACCTGGAGGGAATCTGAATATATGTATACTTTTCGAATTTGAGGTCAGTTGCACATTTTGACTTTTCATGCTTTATTGGATTTTTCCCAACAAATGCAAGATACATCATGGGCTTCAATTCTCAGGGGGAGATGGTAGCAAGCACTCGATAACAATCGTTTTTTCAGCTCTCACCAACCTGGGGGGAATCTGAATATATGTATACTTTCGAATTTGAGGTCTGTTGCAAATTTTTGACTTTGCATGCTGAATTGGAGTTTTGCCAACAATGCAAGATACATCTGGGCTAAATTTCTCAGGGGGAGGTCGCAATCCGGATAACCTATGTTTTTCGGCCTCCCAACTGGAGGAAACTGAATATAGTATAGTGTTCAAAAATTTGGGCTCAGTTGCCACATTTGAATTTTCATTGCTTTATAGGATTTTTGCCAACAAATGCAAGATACATCCTGGCGCTAAATTATCAGCGGGTAGGTCGCATCCGATAAATATCGTTTTTCCGCTTCCCCAACCTGGGGGGAATCTGAATATCATGTATACTTTCGAATTTGAGGTCAGTTGCAAATTTTGACTTTGCATGCTGAATTGGATTTTTGCCAACAAATGCAAGATACATCCTGGGCTAAATTCTCAGGGGGAGGTCGCATCCGGATAACCTATTGTTTTTCGGCTTCCCCAACCTGGGGGGAACCTGAATATGTGGATACTTTTCGAATTTGAGGTCAGTTTCACATTTTGACTTTTCATACTTAATTGGATTTTTGCAAACAAATGCAAGATACATCCTTTGCTAACTTCTCAGGGGGAGATCGCATCCGGATAACATATGGTTTTTCAGCTTCCCCAACCTGGAGGGAATCTGAATATATGTATACTTTTCGAATTTGAGGTCAGTTTCACATTTTGAGTTTTCATGCTGAATTGGATTTTTGCCATCTAATGCAAGATTCATCATGGGCTACCTTGTCAGGGGGAGGTCGCATCCAGAAAAAATATGGTTTTTCGGCCTCCCAAACCTGGAGGGAAACTGAATATATGTATAGTTTTCAAATTTGAAGTCAATTTCAAATTTGGACTTTTCATGCTTATTGGATTTTTACAAACAAATGCAAGATACATCCTTGGCTAACTTCTCAGGGGGAGGTCGCATCCGGAAAACATGGTTTTTCGGCTTTGCCAACCTGGGGGGAACCTGAATATATGTATACTTTTCGAATTTGAGGTCAGTTGCACATTTTGACTTTTTCTGCTTTATTGGATTTTTGCCAACAAATGCAAGATTCATCATGGGCTATCTTGTCAGGGGGAGGTCGCATCCAGAAAAAATATGCTTTTTCGGCCTCCCAAACCTGGAGGGAAACTGAATATATGTATAGTTTTCAAATTTGAAGTCAATTTCAAATTTGGACTTTTCATACTTATTGGATTTTTGCAAACAAATGCAAGATACATCCTTGGCTAACTTCTCAGGGGGAGGTCGCATCCGGAAAACATATGGTTTTTCAGCTTCCCCAACCTGGAGGGAATCTGAATATATGTATACTTTTCGAATTTGAGGTCAGTTGCAAATTTTGACTTTGCATGCTTTATTGGATTTTTGCCAACAAATGCAAGATATGTCCTGGGCTAACTCCTGAGGCAGAGGTCGTATCTGGAAAACATATGCTTTTTCGGCTTCCCCAACCTGGGGGGAACCTGAATATATGTATACTTTTCGAATTTGAGGTCAGTTGCACATTTTGACTTTTCATGCTTTATTGGGTTTTTGCCAACAAATGCAAGATACATCCTTGGCTAACTTCTCAGGGGGAGGTCGCATCCGGAAAAAATATGGTTTTTCAGCTTCCCCAACCTGGGGGGAAACTGAATATGTGGATACTTTTCAAATTTGAAGTCAATTTCAAATTTGGACTTTTCATGCTTATTGGATTTTTGCAAAGAAATTTGGACTTTTCATGCTTATTGGATTTTTACAAACAAATGCCATCCTTGGCTAACTTCTCAGGGGGAGGTCGCATCCGGAAAACATGGTTTTTCGGCTTCCCAAACGTGGGGGGAAACTGAATATGTGTATACTTTTCAAATTTGAAGTCAGTTGCACATTTTGACTTTTCATGCTTTATTGGGTTTTTGCAAACAAATGCAAGATACATCCTTGGCTAACTTCTCAGGGGGAGGTCGCATCCGGATAACATATGGTTTTTCAGCTTCCCCAACCTGGAGGGAATCTGAATATATGTATACTTTTCGAATTTGAGGTCAGTTTCGCATTTTGAGTTTTCATGCTGAATTGGATTTTTGCCAACAAATGCAAGATTCATCATGGGCTATCTTGTCAGGGGGAGGTCGCATCCAGAAAAAATATGGTTTTTCGGCCTCCCAAACCTGGAGGGAAACTGAATATATGTATAGTTTTCAAATTTGAAGTCAATTTCAAATTTGGACTTTTCATGCTTATTGGATTTTTACAAACAAATGCAAGATACATCCTTGGCTAACTTCTCAGGGGGAGGTCGCATCCGGAAAACATGGTTTTTCGGCTTCCCCAACCTGGGGGGAACCTGAATATATGTATACTTTTCGAATTTGAGGTCAGTTGCACATTTTGACTTTTTCTGCTTTATTGGATTTTTGCCAACAAATGCAAGATATGTCCTGGGCTAAATTCTCAGGGGGAGGTCGCATCCAGATAACATATGGTTTTTCAGCTTCCACAACGTGGAGGGAACCTGAATATATGTATAGTTTTTGAATTTGAGGTCAGTTGCACATTTTGACTTTTCATGCTTTATAGGATTTTTACAAACAAATGCAAGATACATCCTTGGCTAACTTCTCAGGGGGAGGTCGCATCTGGATAACATATCGTTTTTCAGCTTCCCCAACCTGGGGGGAATCTGAATATATGTATACTTTTCGAATTTGAGGTCAGTTGCAAATTTTGACTTTTCATGCTGAATTGGATTTTTGCCAACAAATGCAAGATACATCCTGGGCTAAATTCTCAGGGGGAGGTCGCATCCGGATAACCTATTGTTTTTCGGCCTCCCCAACATGGAGGGAAACTGAATATATGTATACTTTTCGAATTTGAGGTCAGTTGCACATTTTGACTTTTCATGCTTTATTGGGTTTTTGCCAACAAATGCAAGATACATCCTTGGCTAACTTCTCAGGGGGAGGTCGCATCCGGAAAAAATATGGTTTTTCGGCTTCCCCAACCTGGGGGGAAACTGAATATGTGGATACTTTTCAAATTTGAAGTCAATTTCAAATTTGGACTTTTCATGCTTATTGGATTTTTGCAAAGAAATGCAAGATACATCCTTGGCTAACTTCTCAGTGGGAGGTCGCATCCGGAAAACATGGTTTTTCGGCTTCCCCAATGTGGGGGGAAACTGAATATGTGTATACTTTTCAAATTTGAAGTCAGTTGCACATTTTGACTTTTCATGCTTTATTGGGTTTTTGCAAACAAATGCAAGATACATCCTTGGCTAACTTCTCAGGGGGAGGTCGCATCCGGAAAACATGGTTTTTCGGCTTCCCCAACCTGGGGGGAACCTGAATATGTGGATACTTTTCGAATTTGAGGTCAGTTTCACATTTTGACTTTTCATACTTAATTGGATTTTTGCAAACAAATGCAAGATACATCCTTTGCTAACTTCTCAGGGGGAGATCGCATCCGGATAACATATGGTTTTTCAGCTTCCCCAACCTGGAGGGAATCTGAATATATGTATACTTTTCGAATTTGAGGTCAGTTTCACATTTTGAGTTTTCATGCTGAATTGGATTTTTGCCAACTAATGCAAGATTCATCATGGGCTACCTTGTCAGGGGGAGGTCGCATCCAGAAAAAATATGGTTTTTCGGCCTCCCAAACCTGGAGGGAAACTGAATATATGTATAGTTTTCAAATTTGAAGTCAATTTCAAATTTGGACTTTTCATGCTTATTGGATTTTTACAAACAAATGCAAGATACATCCTTGGCTAACTTCTCAGGGGGAGGTCGCATCCGGAAAACATATGGTTTTTCAGCTTCCCCAACCTGGAGGGAATCTGAATATATGTATACTTTTCGAATTTGAGGTCAGTTGCACATTTTGACTTTTCATGCTTTATTGGGTTTTTGCAAACAAATGCAAGACGCAGCAGGGGCTATCTTGTCAGGGGGAGGTCGCATCAGAAAAAATGCTTTTTCGGCCTCAAACTGGAGGAAACTGGAATAATGTATGTTTTCAAATTGAAGTCATTTCAAATTGGAACTTTCATGCTTATGGATTTGTTACAAAAAAAATGCAAGATACATCCTGGCTAACGCTTCTCAAGGGTGAGGTCGCATCCGGGAAAACATGTGGTTTCAGCTTCAACAACCTGGACGGGAAATCTGAATATATGTATACTTTTCGAATTGAGGTCAGTGCAAAATTTTGACTTTGCATGTTATGGATTTTTGCCAACAAATGCAAGATATGTCCTGGGCTAACTCCTGAGGCAGAGGTCGTATCTGGAAAACATATGCTTTTTTGGCTTCCCCAACCTGGGGGGAACCTGAATATATGTATACTTTTCGAATTTGAGGTCAGTTGCACATTTTGACTTTTCATGCTTTATTGGGTTTTTGCCAACAAATGCAAGATACATCCTTGGCTAACTTCTCAGGGGGAGGTCGCATCCGGAAAAAATATGGTTTTTCGGCTTCCCCAACCTGGGGGGAAACTGAATATGTGGATACTTTTCAAATTTGAAGTCAATTTCAAATTTGGACTTTTCATGCTTATTGGATTTTTGCAAAGAAATGCAAGATACATCCTTGGCTAACTTCTCAGGGGGAGGTCGCATCCGGAAAACATGTTTTTCGGCTTCCCCAACGTGGGGGGAAACTGAATATGTGTATACTTTTCAAATTTGAAGTCAGTTGCACATTTTGACTTTTCATGCTTTATTGGGTTTTTGCAAACAAATGCAAGATACATCCTTGGCTAACTTCTCAGGGGGAGTCGCATCCGGAAAACATGGTTTTTTGGCTTCCCCAACCTGGGGGGAACCTGAATATATTTATACTTTTCGAATTTGAGGTCAGTTGCACATTTTGACTTTTCATGCTTTATTGGGTTTTTGCCAACAAATGCAAGATACATCCTTGGCTAAGTTCTCAGGGGGAGTTCGCATCCGGAAAAAATATGGTTTTTCGGCTTCCCCAACCTGGGGGGAAACTGAATATGTGGATACTTTTCAAATTTGAAGTCAATTTCAAATTTGGACTTTTCATGCTTATTGGATTTTTGCAAAGAAATGCAAGATACATCCTTGGCTAACTTCTCAGGGGGAGGTCGCATCCGGAAAACATGGTTTTTTGGCTTCCCCAACCGGGGGGGAACCTGAATATATGTATACTTTTCGAATTTGAGGTCAGTTGCACATTTTGACTTTTTCTGCTTTATTGGATTTTTGCCAACAAATGCAAGATATGTCCTGGGCTAAATTCTCAGGGGGAGGTCGCATCCGGATAACATATGGTTTTTCAGCTTCCACAACCTGGAGGGAACCTGAATATATGTATAGTTTTTGAATTTGAAGTCAATTTCAAATTTTTACTTTTAATGCTTTATTGGATTTTTGCCAACAAATGCAAGATACATCCTGGGCTAACTTCTCAAGGGGAGGTCACATCCGGAAAACATATGGATTTTCGGCTTCCCCAACCTGGGGGGAACCTGAATATACGTATACTTTTCGAATTTGAGGTCAGTTGCACATTTTGACTTTGCATGCTGAATTGGATTTTTGCCAACAAATGCAAGATACATCCTGGGCTAAATTCTCAGGGGGAGGTCGCATCCGGATAACCTATTGTTTTTTGGCCTCCCCAACATGGAGGGAAACTGAATATATGTATAGTTTTCAAATTTGAGGTCAGTTGCACATTTTGACTTTTCATGCTTTATAGGATTTTTGCCAACAAATGCAAGATACATCCTGGGCTAAATTCTCAGGGGGAGGTCGCATCTGGATAACATATCGTTTTTCAGCTTCCCCAACCTGGGGGGAATCTGAATATATGTATACTTTTCGAATTTGAGGTCAGTTGCAAATTTTGACTTTGCATGCTTTATTTGATTTTTGCCAACAAATGCAAGATATGTCCTGGGCTAACTCCTGAGGCAGAGGTCGCATCTGGAAAACATATACTTTTTCGGCTTCCGCAACCTGGGGGGAACCTGAATATTGGTGGATGGTTATACTTTTCGAATTTGAGGTCAGTTTCGCATTTTGAGTTTTCATGCTGAATTGGATTTTTGCCAACAAATGCAAGATTCATCATGGGCTATCTTGTCAGGGGGAGGTCGCATCCAGAAAAAATATGGTTTTTCGGCCTCCCAAACCTGGAGGGAAACTGAATATATGTATAGTTTTCAAATTTGAAGTCAATTTCAAATTTGGACTTTTCATGCTTATTGGATTTTTACAAACAAATGCAAGATACATCCTTGGCTAACTTCTCAGGGGGAGGTCGCATCCGGAAAACATGGTTTTTCGGCTTCCCCAACCTGGGGGGAACCTGAATATATGTATACTTTTCGAATTTGAGGTCAGTTGCACATTTTGACTTTTTCTGCTTTATTGGATTTTTGCCAACAAATGCAAGATATGTCCTGGGCTAAATTCTCAGGGGGAGGTCGCATCCAGATAACATATGGTTTTTCAGCTTCCACAACGTGGAGGGAACCTGAATATATGTATAGTTTTTGAATTTGAGGTCAGTTGCACATTTTGACTTTTCATGCTTTATAGGATTTTTACAAACAAATGCAAGATACATCCTTGGCTAACTTCTCAGGGGGAGGTCGCATCTGGATAACATATCGTTTTTCAGCTTCCCCAACCTGGGGGGAATCTGAATATATGTATACTTTTCGAATTTGAGGTCAGTTGCAAATTTTGACTTTTCATGCTGAATTGGATTTTTGCCAACAAATGCAAGATACATCCTGGGCTAAATTCTCAGGGGGAGGTCGCATCCGGATAACCTATTGTTTTTCGGCCTCCCCAACATGGAGGGAAACTGAATATATGTATACTTTTCGAATTTGAGGTCAGTTGCACATTTTGACTTTTCATGCTTTATTGGGTTTTTGCCAACAAATGCAAGATACATCCTTGGCTAACTTCTCAGGGGGAGGTCGCATCCGGAAAAAATATGGTTTTTCGGCTTCCCCAACCTGGGGGGAAACTGAATATGTGGATACTTTTCAAATTTGAAGTCAATTTCAAATTTGGACTTTTCATGCTTATTGGATTTTTGCAAAGAAATGCAAGATACATCCTTGGCTAACTTCTCAGTGGGAGGTCGCATCCGGAAAACATGGTTTTTCGGCTTCCCCAATGTGGGGGGAAACTGAATATGTGTATACTTTTCAAATTTGAAGTCAGTTGCACATTTTGACTTTTCATGCTTTATTGGGTTTTTGCAAACAAATGCAAGATACATCCTTGGCTAACTTCTCAGGGGGAGGTCGCATCCGGAAAACATGGTTTTTCGGCTTCCCCAACCTGGGGGGAACCTGAATATGTGGATACTTTTCGAATTTGAGGTCAGTTTCACATTTTGACTTTTCATACTTAATTGGATTTTTGCAAACAAATGCAAGATACATCCTTTGCTAACTTCTCAGGGGGAGATCGCATCCGGATAACATATGGTTTTTCAGCTTCCCCAACCTGGAGGGAATCTGAATATATGTATACTTTTCGAATTTGAGGTCAGTTTCACATTTTGAGTTTTCATGCTGAATTGGATTTTTGCCAACTAATGCAAGATTCATCATGGGCTACCTTGTCAGGGGGAGGTCGCATCCAGAAAAAATATGGTTTTCGGATTCCCCAAGTGGGGGAACTGGGTGGGGGGGGAATATATGTATTACTTTTCGAATTTGAGGTCAGTGCAATTTTGACTTTCATACTATTGGATTTTTGCAAACAAATTCAAGATAACATCCTTTGCTAACTCTCAAGGGGAGGTCGCACGGATAAACATATGGTTTTTCAGCTTCCCCAACCTGGAGGGATCTGAATATATGTATACTTTTCGAATTGATGTCAGTTTCACATTGAGTTTCAGCTGAATGGATTTGTTGCCAACAAATGCAAGATTCATCATGGGCTATCATTGTCAGGGGAGGTCAGCATCCAGAAAAAAATATGGTTTTTCGGCCTCCCAAACCTGGAGGGAAACTGAATATAGGTATAGTTTTCAAATTTGAAGTCAATTTCAAATTTGGACTTTTCATGCTATTGGATTTTTGCCAACAAATGCAAGATATGTCCTGGGCTAAATTCTCAGGGGGAGGTCGCATCCAGATAACATATGGTTTTTCAGCTTCCACAACCTGGGAGGAACCAGAATATATGTATACTTTTCGAATTTGAGGTCAGTTGCACATTTTGACTTTTCATACTTAATTGGATTTTTGCAAACAAATGCAAGATACATCCTGGGCTAATTTCTCAGGGGGAGGTCGCATCTAGATAACATATGGTTTTTCAGCTTCCCCAACCTGGGGGGAACCTGAATATATGTATACTTTTCGAATTTGAGGTCAGTTGCACATTTTGACTTTTCATGCTGAATTGGATTTTTGCCAACAAATGCAAGATACATCCTGGGCTAACTTCTCAGGGGGAGGTCACATCCGGAAAACATATGGATTTTCGGCTTCCCCAACCTGGGGGGAACCTGAATATACGTATACTTTTCGAATTTGAGGTCAGTTGCACATTTTGACTTTGCATGCTGAATTGGATGTTTGCCAACAAATGCAAGATACATCCTGGGCTAAATTCTCAGGGGGAGGTCGCATCCGGATAACCTATTGTTTTTCGGCCTCCCCAACATGGAGGGAAACTGAATATATGTATAGTTTTCAAATTTGAGGTCAGTTGCACATTTTGACTTTTCATGCTTTATAGGATTTTTGCCAACAAATGGAAGATACATCCTGGGCTAAATTCTCAGGGGGAGGTCGCATCTGGATAACATATCGTTTTTCAGCTTCCCCAACCTGGGGGGAATCTGAATATATGTATACTTTTCGATTTTGAGGTCAGTTGCAAATTTTGACTTTGCATGCTTTATTGGATTTTTGCCAACAAATGCAAGATATGTCCTGGGCTAACTCCTGAGGCAGAGGTCGCATCTGGAAAACATATGCTTTTTCGGCTTCCCCAACCTGGGGGGAACCTGAATATATGTATACTTTTCGAATTTGAGGTCAGTTTCACATGTTGAGTTTTCATGCTGAATTGGATTTTTGCCAACAAATGCAAGATTCATCATGGGCTATCTTGTCAGGGGGAGGTCGCATCCAGAAAAAATATGGTTTTTCGGCCTCCCAAACCTGGAGGGAAACTGAATATATGTATAGTTTTCAAATTTGAAGTCAATTTCAAATTTGGACTTTTCATGCTTATTGGATTTTTACAAACAAATGCAAGATACATCCTTGGCTAACTTCTCAGGGGGAGGTCGCATCCGGAAAACATATGGTTTTTCAGCTTCCCCAACCTGGAGGGAATCTGAATATATGTATACTTTTCGAATTTGAGGTCAGTTGCACATTTTGACTTTTCATGCTTTATTGGATTTTTCCCAACAAATGCAAGATATGTCCTGGGCTAACTTCTCAGGGGGAGGCCGCATCCGGATAACATATGGTTTTTCGGCCTCCCCAACCTGGAGGGAAACTGAATATATGTATATTTTTCGAATTTGAGGTCAGTTGCACATTTTTACTTTTCATGCTTTATTGGGTTTTTGCCAACAAATGCAAGATACATCCTAGGCTAACTTCACAGGGGGAGGTCGCATCCGGAAAACATACGGTTTTTCGGCTTCCCCAACCTGGAGGGAACCTGAATATATGTATATTTTTCGAATTTGAATTCAGTTGCATATTTTGACTTTTCATGCTTTATTGGGTTTTTGCCAACAAATGCAAGATACATCCTGGGCTAACTTCTCAGGGGGAGGTCGCATCCGGAAAACATATGGTTTTTCGGCCTCCCCAACCTGGAGGGAACCTGAATATATGTATACTTTTCGAATTTGAGGTCAGTTGCACATTTTGACTTTTTCTGCTTTATTGGATTTTTGCCAACAAATGCAAGATACATCCTTGGCTAACTTCTCAGGGGGAGGTCGCATCCGGAAAACATGGTTTTTCGGCTTCCCCAACGTGGGGGGAACCTGAATATATGTATACGTTTCGAATTTGAGGTCAGTTTCACATTTTGAGTTTTCATGCTGAATTGGATTTTTGCCAACAAATGCAAGATTCATCATGGGCTATCTTGTCAGGGGGAGGTCGCATCCAGAAAAAATATGGTTTTTCGGCCTCCCAAACCTAGAGGGAAACTGAATATATGTATAGTTTTCAAATTTGAAGTCAATTTCAAATTTGGACTTTTCATGCTTATTGGATTTTTACAAACAAATGCAAGATACATCCTTGGCTAACTTCTCAGGGGGAGGTCGCATCCGGAAAACATGGTTTTTCGGCTTCCCCAACCTGGGGGGAACCTGAATATATGTATACTTTTCGAATTTGAGGTCAGTTGCACATTTTGACTTTTTCTGCTTTATTGGATTTTTGCCAACAAATGCAAGATATGTCCTGGGCTAAATTCTCAGGGGGAGGTCGCATCCGGATAACATATGGTTTTTCAGCTTCCACAACCTGGAGGGAACCTGAATATATGTATAGTTTTTGAATTTGAAGTCAATTTCAAATTTTTACTTTTAATGCTTTATTGGATTTTTGCCAACAAATGCAAGATACATCCTGGGCTAACTTCTCAGGGGGAGGTCACATCCGGAAAACTTATGGATTTTCGGCTTCCCCAACCTGGGGGGAACCTGAATATACGTATACTTTTCGAATTTGAGGTCAGTTGCACATTTTGACTTTGCATGCTGAATTGGATTTTTGCCAACAAATGCAAGATACATCCTGGGCTAAATTCTCAGGGGGAGGTCGCATCCGGATAACCTATTGTTTTTCGGCCTCCCCAACATGGAGGGAAACTGAATATATGTATAGTTTTCAAATTTGAGGTCAGTTGCACATTTTGACTTTTCATGCTTTATACGATTTTTGCCAACAAATGCAAGATACATCCTGGGCTAAATTCTCAGGGGGAGGTCGCATCTGGATAACATATCGTTTTTCAGCTTCCCCAACCTGGGGGGAATCTGAATATATGTATACTTTTCGAATTTGAGGTCATTTGCAAATTTTGACTTTGCATGCTTTATTGGATTTTTGCCAACAAATGCAAGATATGTCCTGGGCTAACTCCTGAGGCAGAGGTCGCATCTGGAAAACATATGCTTTTTCGGCTTCCCCAACCTGGGGGGAACCTGAATATATGTATACTTTTCGAATTTGAGGTCAGTTTCACATTTTGAGTTTTCATATTTAATTGGATTTTTGCAAACAAATGCAAGATACATCCTTGGCTAACTTCTCAGGGGGAGGTCGCATCCGGAAAACATATGGTTTTTCAGCTTCCCCAACCTGGAGGGAATCTGAATATATGTATACTTTTCGAATTTGAGGTCAGTTTCACATTTTGAGTTTTCATGCTGAATTGGATTTTTGCCAACAAATGCAAGATTCATCATGGGCTATCTTGTCAGGGGGAGGTCGCATCCAGAAAAAATATGGTTTTTCGGCCTCCCAAACCTGGAGGGAAACTGAATATATGTATAGTTTTCAAATTTGAAGTCAATTTCAAATTTGGACTTTTCATGCTTATTGGATTTTTACAAACAAATGCAAGATACATCCTTGGCTAACTTCTCAGGGGGAGGTCGCATCCGGAAAACATATGGTTTTTCAGCTTCCCCAACCTGGAGGGAATCTGAATATATGTATACTTTTCGAATTTGAGGTCAGTTGCACATTTTGACTTTTCATGCTTTATTGGATTTTTCCCAACAAATGCAAGATATGTCCTGGGCTAACTTCTCAGGGGGAGGCCGCATCCGGATAACATATGGTTTTTCGGCCTCCCCAACCTGGAGGGAAACTGAATATATGTATATTTTTCGAATTTGAGGTCAGTTGCACATTTTTACTTTTCATGCTTTATTGGGTTTTTGCCAACAAATGCAAGATACATCCTAGGCTAACTTCACAGGGGGAGGTCGCATCCGGAAAACATACGGTTTTTCGGCTTCCCCAACCTGGAGGGAACCTGAATATATGTATATTTTTCGAATTTGAATTCAGTTGCATATTTTGACTTTTCATGCTTTATTGGGTTTTTGCCAACAAATGCAAGATACATCCTGGGCTAACTTCTCAGGGGGAGGTCGCATCCGGAAAACATATGGTTTTTCGGCCTCCCCAACCTGGAGGGAACCTGAATATATGTATACTTTTCGAATTTGAGGTCAGTTGCACATTTTGACTTTTTCTGCTTTATTGGATTTTTGCCAACAAATGCAAGATACATCCTTGGCTAACTTCTCAGGGGGAGGTCGCATCCGGAAAACATGGTTTTTCGGCTTCCCCAACGTGGGGGGAACCTGAATATATGTATACGTTTCGAATTTGAGGTCAGTTTCACATTTTGAGTTTTCATATTTAATTGGATTTTTGCAAACAAATGCAAGATACATCCTTGGCTAACTTCTCAGGGGGAGGTCGCATCCGGAAAACATATGCTTTTTCGGCTTCCCCAACGTGGGGGGAACCTGAATATATGTATACTTTTCGAATTTGAGGTCAGTTTCACATTTTGACTTTTCATACTTAATTGGATTTTTGCCAACAAATGCAAGATTCATCATGGGCTATCTTGTCAGGGGGAGGTCGCATCCAGAAAAAATATGGTTTTTCGGCCTCCCAAACCTGGAGGGAAACTGAATATATGTATAGTTTTCAAATTTGAAGTCAATTTCAAATTTGGACTTTTCATGCTTATTGGATTTTTACAAACAAATGCAAGATACATCCTTGGCTAACTTCTCAGGGGGAGGTCGCATCCGGAAAACATGGTTTTTCGGCTTCCCCAACCTGGGGGGAACCTGAATATATGTATACTTTTCGAATTTGAGGTCAGTTGCACATTTTGACTTTTTCTGCTTTATTGGATTTTTGCCAACAAATGCAAGATATGTCCTGGGCTAAATTCTCAGGGGGAGGTCGCATCCGGATAACATATGGTTTTTCAGCTTCCACAACCTGGAGGGAACCTGAATATATGTATAGTTTTTGAATTTGAAGTCAATTTCAAATTTTTACTTTTAATGCTTTATTGGATTTTTGCCAACAAATGCAAGATACATCCTGGGCTAACTTCTCAAGGGGAGGTCACATCCGGAAAACATATGGATTTTCGGCTTCCCCAACCTGGGGGGAACCTGAATATACGTATACTTTTCGAATTTGAGGTCAGTTGCACATTTTGACTTTGCATGCTGAATTGGATTTTTGCCAACAAATGCAAGATACATCCTGGGCTAAATTCTCAGGGGGAGGTCGCATCCGGATAACCTATTGTTTTTTGGCCTCCCCAACATGGAGGGAAACTGAATATATGTATAGTTTTCAAATTTGAGGTCAGTTGCACATTTTGACTTTTCATGCTTTATAGGATTTTTGCCAACAAATGCAAGATACATCCTGGGCTAAATTCTCAGGGGGAGGTCGCATCTGGATAACATATCGTTTTTCAGCTTCCCCAACCTGGGGGGAATCTGAATATATGTATACTTTTCGAATTTGAGGTCAGTTGCAAATTTTGACTTTGCATGCTTTATTGGATTTTTGCCAACAAATGCAAGATATGTCCTGGGCTAACTCCTGAGGCAGAGGTCGCATCTGGAAAACATATGCTTTTTCGGCTTCCGCAACCTGGGGGGAACCTGAATATATGTATACTTTTCGAATTTGAGGTCAGTTTCACATTTTGAGTTTTCATGCTGAATTGGATTTTTGCCAACAAATGCAAGATTCATCATGGGCTATCTTGTCAGGGGGAGGTCGCATCCAGAAAAAATATGGTTTTTCGGCCTCCCAAACCTAGAGGGAAACTGAATATATGTATAGTTTTCAAATTTGAAGTCAATTTCAAATTTGGACTTTTCATGCTTATTGGATTTTTACAAACAAATGCAAGATACATCCTTGGCTAACTTCTCAGGGGGAGGTCGCATCCGGAAAACATGGTTTTTCGGCTTCCCCAACCTGGGGGGAACCTGAATATATGTATACTTTTCGAATTTGAGGTCAGTTGCACATTTTGACTTTTTCTGCTTTATTGGATTTTTGCCAACAAATGCAAGATATGTCCTGGGCTAAATTCTCAGGGGGAGGTCGCATCCGGATAACATATGGTTTTTCAGCTTCCACAACCTGGAGGGAACCTGAATATATGTATAGTTTTTGAATTTGAAGTCAATTTCAAATTTTTACTTTTAATGCTTTATTGGATTTTTGCCAACAAATGCAAGATACATCCTGGGCTAACTTCTCAGGGGGAGGTCACATCCGGAAAACATATGGATTTTCGGCTTCCCCAACCTGGGGGGAACCTGAATATACGTATACTTTTCGAATTTGAGGTCAGTTGCACATTTTGACTTTGCATGCTGAATTGGATTTTTGCCAACAAATGCAAGATACATCCTGGGCTAAATTCTCAGGGGGAGGTCGCATCCGGATAACCTATTGTTTTTTGGCCTCCCCAACATGGAGGGAAACTGAATATATGTATAGTTTTCAAATTTGAGGTCAGTTGCACATTTTGACTTTTCATGCTTTATAGGATTTTTGCCAACAAATGGAAGATACATCCTGGGCTAAATTCTCAGGGGGAGGTCGCATCTGGATAACATATCGTTTTTCAGCTTCCCCAACCTGGGGGGAATCTGAATATATGTATACTTTTCGAATTTGAGGTCAGTTGCAAATTTTGATTTTGCATGCTTTATTGGATTTTTGCCAACAAATGCAAGATATGTCCTGGGCTAACTCCTGAGGCAGAGGTCGCATCTGGAAAACATATGCTTTTTCGGCTTCCGCAACCTGGGGGGAACCTGAATATATGTATACTTTTCGAATTTGAGGTCAGTTTCACATTTTGAGTTTTCATGCTGAATTGGATTTTTGCCAACAAATGCAAGATTTATCATGGGCTATCTTGTCAGGGGGAGGTCGCATCCAGAAAAAATATGGTTTTTCGGCTTCCCAAACCTGGAGGGAAACTGAATATATGTACAGTTTTCAAATTTGAAGTCAATTTCAAATTTGGACTTTTCATGCTTATTGGATTTTTACAAACAAATGCAAGATACATCCTTGGCTAACTTCTCAGGGGGAGGTCGCATCCGGAAAACATGGTTTTTCGGCTTCCCCAACGTGGGGGGAACCTGAATATGTGGATACTTTTCAACTTTGAAGTCAATTTCAAATTTGGACTTTTCATGCTTATTGGATTTTTGCAAACAAATGCAAGATACATCCTTGGCTAACTTCTCAGGGGGAGGTCGCATCCGGAAAACATATGCTTTTTCGGCTTCCCCAACGTGGGGGGAACCTGAATATATGTATACTTTTCGAATTTGAGGTCAGTTTCACATTTTGACTTTTCATACTTAATTGGATTTTTGCAAACAAATTCAAGATACATCCTTTGCTAACTTCTCAGGGGGAGGTCGCATCCGGATAACATATGGTTTTTCAGCTTCCCCAACCTGGAGGGAATCTGAATATATGTATACTTTTCGAATTTGAGGTCAGTTTCACATTTTGAGTTTTCATGCTGAATTGGATTTTTGCCAACAAATGCAAGATTCATCATGGGCTATCTTGTCAGGGGGAGGTCGCATCCAGAAAAAATATGGTTTTTCGGCCTCCCAAACCTGGAGGGAAACTGAATATATGTATAGTTTTCAAATTTGAAGTCAATTTCAAATTTGGACTTTTCATGCTTATTGGATTTTTACAAACAAATGCAAGATACATCCTTGGCTAACTTCTCAGGGGGAGGTCGCATCCGGAAAACATGGTTTTTCGGCTTCCCCAACCTGGGGGGAACCTGAATATATGTATACTTTTCGAATTTGAGGTCAGTTGCACATTTTGACTTTTTCTGCTTTATTGGATTTTTGCCAACAAATGCAAGATATGTCCTGGGCTAAATTCTCAGGGGGAGGTCGCATCCGGATAACATATGGTTTTTCAGCTTCCACAACCTGGAGGGAACCTGAATATATGTATAGTTTTTGAATTTGAAGTCAATTTCAAATTTTTACTTTTAATGCTTTATTGGATTTTTGCCAACAAATGCAAGATACATCCTGGGCTAACTTCTCAGGGGGAGGTCACATCCGGAAAACATATGGATTTTCGGCTTCCCCAACCTGGGGGGAACCTGAATATACGTATACTTTTCGAATTTGAGGTCAGTTGCACATTTTGACTTTGCATGCTGAATTGGATTTTTGCCAACAAATGCAAGATACATCCTGGGCTAAATTCTCAGGGGGAGGTCGCATCCGGATAACCTATTGTTTTTCGGCCTCCCCAACATGGAGGAGGGAAACTGAATATATGTATAGTTTTCAAATTTGAGGTCAGTTGAACATTTTGACTTTTCATGCTTTATAGGATTTTTGCCAACAAATGCAAGATACATCCTGGGCTAAATTCTCAGGGGGAGGTCGCATCTGGATAACATATCGTTTTTCAGCTTCCCCAACCTGGGGGGAATCTGAATATATGTATACTTTTCGAATTTGAGGTCAGTTGCAAATTTTGACTTTGCATGCTTTATTGGATTTTTGCCAACAAATGCAAGATATATCCTGGGCTAACTCCTGAGGCAGAGGTCGCATCTGGAAAACATATGCTTTTTCGGCTTCCCCAACCTGGGGGGAACCTGAATATATGTATACTTTTCGAATTTGAGGTCAGTTTCACATTTTGAGTTTTCATGCTGAATTGGATTTTTGCCAACAAATGCAAGATTCATCATGGGCTATCTTGTCAGGGGGAGGTCGCATCCAGAAAAAATATGGTTTTTTGGCCTCCCAAACCTGGAGGGAAACTGAATATATGTATAGTTTTCAAATTTGAAGTCAATTTCAAATTTGGACTTTTCATGCTTATTGGATTTTTACAAACAAATGCAAGATACATCCTTGGCTAACTTCTCAGGGGGAGGTCGCATCCGGAGAACATGGTTTTTCGGCTTCCCCAACCTGGGGGGAACCTGAATATATGTATACTTTTCGAATTTGAGGTCAGTTGCACATTTTGACTTTTTCTGCTTTATTGGATTTTTGCCAACAAATGCAAGACAAATGCAAGATATTCTCAGGGGGAGGTCGCATCCAGATAACATATGGTTTTTCAGCTTCCACAACCTGGAGGGAACCTGAATATATGTATAGTTTTTGAATTTGAAGTCAATTTCAAATTTTTACTTTTAATGCTTTATTGGATTTTTGCCAACAAATGCAAGATACATCCTGGGCTAACTTCTCAGGGGGAGGTCACATCCGGAAAACATATGGATTTTCGGCTTCCCCAACCTGGGGGGAACCTGAATATACGTATACTTTTCGAATTTGAGGTCAGTTGCACATTTTGACTTTGCATGCTGAATTGGATTTTTGCCAACAAATGCAAGATACATCCTGGGCTAAATTCTCAGGGGGAGGTCGCATCCGGATAACCTATTGTTTTTTGGCCTCCCCAACATGGAGGGGAACTGAATATATGTATAGTTTTCAAATTTGAGGTCAGTTGCACATTTTGACTTTTCATGCTTTATAGGATTTTTGCCAACAAATGCAAGATACATCCTGGGCTAAATTCTCAGGGGGAGGTCGCATCTGGATAACATATCGTTTTTCAGCTTCCCCAACCTGGGGGGAATCTGAATATATGTATACTTTTCGAATTTGAGGTCAGTTGCACATTTTGACTTTTCATGCTGAATTGGATTCTTGCAAACAAATGCAAGATTAATCATGGGCTAACTTCTCAGGGGGAGGTCGCATCCGGATAACATATGGTTTTTCGGCTTCCCCAACCTGGAGGGAACCTAAATATATGTATACTTTTCGAATTTGAGGTCAGTTTCACATTTTGAATTTTTCTGCTTTATTGGATTTTTGCCAACAAATGCAAGATATGTCCTGGGCTAACTTCTCAGGGGGAGGTCACATCCGGAAAACATATGGATTTTCGGCTTCCCCAACCTGGGGGGAACCTGAATATATGTATAGTTTTCAAATTTGAGGTCAGTTGCACATTTTGACTCTTCATGCTTTATAGGATTTTTGCCAACAAATGCAAGATACATCCTGGGCTAAATTCTCAGGGGGAGGTCGCATCCGGATAACCTATTGTTTTTCGGCCTCCCCAACATGGAGGGAAACTGAATATATGTATAGTTTTCAAATTTGAGGTCAGTTTCACATTTTGAGTTTTCATGCTGAATTGGATTTTTGCCAACAAATGCAAGATTCATCATGGGCTATCTTGTCAGGGGGAGGTCGCATCCAGAAAAAATATGCTTTTTCGGCCTCCCAAACCTGGAGGGAAACTGAATATATGTATAGTTTTCAAATTTGAAGTCAATTTCAAATTTGGACTTTTCATGCTTATTGGATTTTTACAAACAAATGCAAGATACATCCTTGGCTAACTGTTCAGGGGGAGGTCGCATCCGGAAAACATATGGTTTTTCAGCTTCCCCAACCTGGAGGGAATCTGAATATATGTATACTTTTCGAATTTGAGGTCAGTTGCAAATTTTGACTTTGCATGCTTTATTGGATTTTTGCCAACAAATGCAAGATATGTCCTGGGCTAACTCCTGAGGCAGAGGTCGTATCTGGAAAACATATGCTTTTTTGGCTTCCCCAACCTGGGGGGAACCTGAATATATGTATACTTTTCGAATTTGAGGTCAGTTGCACATTTTGACTTTTCATGCTTTATTGGGTTTTTGCCAACAAATGCAAGATACATCCTTGGCTAACTTCTCAGGGGGAGGTCGCATCCGGAAAAAATATGGTTTTTCGGCTTCCCCAACCTGGGGGGAAACTGAATATGTGGATACTTTTCAAATTTGAAGTCAATTTCAAATTTGGACTTTTCATGCTTATTGGATTTTTGCAAAGAAATGCAAGATACATCCTTGGCTAACTTCTCAGGGGGAGGTCGCATCCGGAAAACATGGTTTTTCGGCTTCCCCAACCTGGGGGGAAACTGAATATGTGTATACTTTTCAAATTTGAGGTCAGTTTCACATTTTGACTTTTTCTGCTTTATTGGATTTTTGCCAACAAATGCAAGATATGTCCTGGGCTAACTTCTCAGGGGGAGGTCACATCCGGAAAACATATGGATTTTCGGCTTCCCCAACCTGGGGGGAACCTGAATATACGTATACTTTTCGAATTTGAGGTCAGTTGCACATTTTGAGTCTTCATGCTTTATAGGATTTTTGCCAACAAATGCAAGATACATCCTGGGCTAACTTCTCAGGGGGAGGTCGCATCCGGATAACCTATAGTTTTTCGGCCTCCCCAACATGGAGGGAAACTGAATATATGTATAGTTTTCAAATTTGAGGTCAGTTGCACATTTTGAGTCTTCATGCTTTATAGGATTTTTGCCAACAAATGCAAGATACATCCTGGGCTAACTTCTCAGGGGGAGGTCGCATCCGGAAAACATATGCTTTTTCGGCTTCCCCAACGTGGGGGGAACCTGAATATATGTATACTTTTCGAATGTGAGGTCAGTTTCACATTTTGACTTTTCATACTTAATTGGATTTTTGCAAACAAATGCAAGATACATCCTTTGCTAACTTCTCAGGGGGAGGTCGCATCCGGAAAACATGGTTTTTCGGCTTCCCCAACGTGGGGGGAAACTGAATATGTGTATACTTTTCACATTTGAGGTCAGTTTCACATTTTGACTTTTTCTGCTTTATTGGATTTTTGCCAACAAATGCAAGATACATCCTGGGCTAACTTCTCAGGGGGAGGTCATATCCGGAAAACATATGGATTTTCGGCTTCCCCAACCTGGGGGGAACCTGAATATACGTATACTTTTCGAATTTGAGGTCAGTTGCACATTTTGACTTTGCATGCTTATTGGATTTTTACAAACAAATGCAAGATACATCCTTGGCTAACTTCTCAGGGGGAGGTCGCATCCGGAAAACATGGTTTTTCGGCTTCCCCAACCTGGGGGGAACCTGAATATGTGGATACTTTTCAAATTTGAAGTCAATTTCAAATTTGGACTTTTCATGCTTATTGGATTTTTGCAAACAAATGCAGGATACATCCTTGGCTAACTTCTCAGGGGGAGGTTGCATCCGGAAAACATATGCTTTTTCGGCTTCCCCAACGTGGGGGGAACCTGAATATATGTATACTTTTCGAATTTGAGGTCAGTTTCACATTTTGACTTTTCATACTTAATTGGATTTTTGCAAACAAATGCAAGATACATCCTTTGCTAACTTCTCAGGGGGAGGTCGCATCCGGATAACATATGGTTTTTCAGCTTCCCCAACCTGGAGGGAATGTGAATATATGTATACTTTTCGAATTTGAGGTCAGTTTCACATTTTGAGTTTTCATGCTGAATTGGATTTTTGCCAACAAATGCAAGATTCATCATGGGCTATCTTGTCAGGGGGAGGTCGCATCCAGAAAAAATATGGTTTTTCGGCCTCCCAAACCTGGAGGGAAACTGAATATATGTATAGTTTTCAAATTTGAAGTCAATTTCAAATTTGGACTTTTCATGCTTATTGGATTTTTACAAACAAATGCAAGATACATCCTTGGCTAACTTCTCAGGGGGAGGTCGCATCCGGAAAACATATGGTTTTTCAGCTTCCCCAACCTGGAGGGAATCTGAATATATGTATACTTTTCGAATTTGAGGTCAGTTGCAAATTTTGACTTTGCATGCTTTATTGGATTTTTGCCAACAAATGCAAGATATGTCCTGGGCTAACTCCTGAGGCAGAGGTCGTATCTGGAAAACATATGCTTTTTCGGCTTCCCCAACCTGGGGGGAACCTGAATATATGTATACTTTTCGAATTTGAGGTCAGTTGCACATTTTGACTTTTCATGCTTTATTGGGTTTTTGCCAACAAATGCAAGATACATCCTTGGCTAACTTCTCAGGGGGAGGTCGCATCCGGAAAAAATATGGTTTTTCGGCTTCCCCAACCTGGGGGGAAACTGAATATGTGGATACTTTTCAAATTTGAAGTCAATTTCAAATTTGGACTTTTCATGCTTATTGGATTTTTGCAAAGAAATGCAAGATACATCCTTGGCTAACTTCTCAGGGCGAGGTCGCATCCGGAAAACATGGTTTTTCGGCTTCCCCAACGTGGGGGGAAACTGAATATGTGTATACTTTTCAAATTTGAAGTCAGTTGCTTATTTTGACTTTTCATGCTTTATTGGGTTTTTGCAAACAAATGCAAGATACATCCTTGGCTAACTTCTCAGGGGGAGGTCGCATCCGGAAAACATATGCTTTTTCGGCTTCCCCAACGTGGGGGGAACCTGAATATATGTATACTTTTCGAATTTGAGGTCAGTTTCACATTTTGACTTTTCATACTTAATTGGATTTTTGCAAACAAATGCAAGATACATCCTTTGCTAACTTCTCAGGGGGAGATCGCATCCGGATAACATATGGTTTTTCAGCTTCCCCAACCTGGAGGGAATCTGAATATATGTATACTTTTCGAATTTGAGGTCAGTTTCACATTTTGAGTTTTCATGCTGAATTGGATTTTTGCCAACTAATGCAAGATTCATCATGGGCTACCTTGTCAGGGGGAGGTCGCATCCAGAAAAAATATGGTTTTTCGGCCTCCCAAACCTGGAGGGAAACTGAATATATGTATAGTTTTCAAATTTGAAGTCAATTTCAAATTTGGACTTTTCATGCTTATTGGATTTTTACAAACAAATGCAAGATACATCCTTGGCTAACTTCTCAGGGGGAGGTCGCATCCGGAAAACATATGGTTTTTCAGCTTCCCCAACCTGGAGGGAATCTGAATATATGTATACTTTTCGAATTTGAGGTCAGTTGCACATTTTGACTTTTCATGCTTT
>JALGBA010003641.1:0-14636 GCA_023970755.1 Azemiops feae
AATGCAAGATACATCCTTGGCTAACTTCTCAGGGGGAGGTCGCATCCGGAAAACATGGTTTTTCGGCTTCCCCAACGTGGGGGGAAACTGAATATGTGTATACTTTTCAAATTTGAAGTCAGTTGCTTATTTTGACTTTTCATGCTTTATTGGGTTTTTGCAAACAAATGCAAGATACATACTTGGCTAACTTCTCAGGGGGAGGTCGCATCCGGAAAACATATGCTTTTTCGGCTTCCCCAACGTGGGGGGAACCTGAATATATGTATACTTTTCGAATTTGAGGTCAGTTTCACATTTTGACTTTTCATACTTAATTGGATTTTTGCAAACAAATGCAAGATACATCCTTTGCTAACTTCTCAGGGGGAGGTCGCATCCGGATAACATATGGTTTTTCAGCTTCCCCAACCTGGAGGGAATCTGAATATATGTATACTTTTCGAATTTGAAGTCAGTTTCACATTTTGAGTTTTCATGCTGAATTGGATTTTTGCCAACTAATGCAAGATTCATCATGGGCTATCTTGTCAGGGGGAGGTCGCATCCAGAAAAAATATGGTTTTTCGGCCTCCCAAACCTGGAGGGAAACTGAATATATGTATAGTTTTCAAATTTGAAGTCAATTTCAAATTTGGACTTTTCATGGTTATTGGATTTTTACAAACAAATGCAAGATACATCCTTGGCTAACTTCTCAGGGGGAGGTCGCATCCGGAAAACATGGTTTTTCGGCTTCCCCAACCTGGGGGGAACCTGAATATATGTATACTTTTCGAATTTGAGGTCAGTTGCACATTTTGACTTTTTCTGCTTTATTGGATTTTTGCCAACAAATGCAAGATATGTCCTGGGCTAAATTCTCAGGGGGAGGTCGCATCCGGATAACATATGGTTTTTCAGCTTCCACAACCTGGAGGGAACCTGAATATATGTATAGTTTTTGAATTTGAAGTCAATTTCAAATTTTTACTTTTAATGCTTTATTGGATTTTTGCAAAGAAATGCAAGATACATCCTGGGCTAACTTCTCAGGGGGAGGTCACATCCGGAAAACATATGGATTTTCGGCTTCCCCAACCTGGGGGGAACCTGAATATACGTATACTTTTCGAATTTGAGGTCAGTTGCACATTTTGACTTTGCATGCTGAATTGGATTTTTGCCAACAAATGCAAGATACATCCTGGGCTAAATTCTCAGGGGGAGGTCGCATCCGGATAACCTATTGTTTTTCGGCCTCCCCAACATGGAGGGAAACTGAATATGTGGATACTTTTCAAATTTGAAGTCAATTTCAAATTTGGACTTTTCATGCTTATTGGATTTTTGCAAAGAAATGCAAGATACATCCTTGGCTAACTTCGCAGGGGGAGGTCGCATCCGGAAAACATGGTTTTTCGGCTTCCCCAACGTGGGGGGAAACTGAATATATGTATACGTTTCGAATTTGAGGTCAGTTTCACATTTTGAGTTTTCATGCTGAATTGGATTTTTGCAAACAAATGCAAGATACATCCTTGGCTAACTTCTCAGGGGGAGGTCGCATCCGGAAAACATATGCTTTTTCGGCTTCCCCAACGTGGGGGGAACCTGAATATATGTATACTTTTCGAATTTGAGGTCAGTTTCACATTTTGAGTTTTCATGCTGAATTGGATTTTTGCCAACAAATGCAAGATTCATCATGGGCTATCTTGTCAGGGGGAGGTCGCATCCAGAAAAAATATGCTTTTTCGGCCTCCCAAACCTGGAGGGAAACTGAATATATGTATAGTTTTCAAATTTGAAGTCAATTTCAAATTTGGACTTTTCATGCTTATTGGATTTTTACAAACAAATGCAAGATACATCCTTGGCTAACTTCTCAGGGGGAGGTCGCATCCGGAAAACTTATGGTTTTTCAGCTTCCCCAACCTGGAGGGAATCTGAATATATGTATACTTTTCGAATTTGAGGTCAGTTGCAAATTTTGACTTTGCATGCTTTATTGGATTTTTGCCAACAAATGCAAGATATGTCCTGGGCTAACTCCTGAGGCAGAGGTCGTATCTGGAAAACATATGCTTTTTCGGCTTCCCCAACCTGGGGGGAACCTGAATATATGTATACTTTTCGAATTTGAGGTCAGTTGCACATTTTGACTTTTCATGCTTTATTGGGTGTTTGCCAACAAATGCAAGATACATCCTTGGCTAACTTCTCAGGGGGAGGTCGCATCCGGAAAAAATATGGTTTTTCGGCTTCCCCAACCTGGGGGGAAACTGAATATGTGGATACTTTTCAAATTTGAAGTCAATTTCAAATTTGGACTTTTCATGCTTATTGGATTTTTGCAAAGAAATGCAAGATACATCCTTGGCTAACTTCTCAGTGGGAGGTCGCATCCGGAAAACATGGTTTTTCGGCTTCCCCAATGTGGGGGGAAACTGAATATGTGTATACTTTTCAAATTTGAAGTCAGTTGCACATTTTGACTTTTCATGCTTTATTGGGTTTTTGCAAACAAATGCAAGATACATCCTTGGCTAACTTCTCAGGGGGAGGTCGCATCCGGAAAACATGGATTTTTTGCTTCCCAACCTGGGGTAACCTGAATCTACGTATACGTTTCGAATTTTGGAGGTCATTGCACATTTTGAAATTTGCATGCTGAATTGGATTTTTTGCCAACCAATGCAAGATACATCCTGGGCTAATTCCTCGCTGGGAGGTCGCCTTCCCGATCACCCATAGTTTTTTCCTCGGCCTCGACCCACCATGGAGGGAAACTGAATTATATTTATAGTTTTCAAATTGAGGTCAGTTGCACATTTTGAGTCTTCATGCGTTATAGTATTTTTGCATACAAATGGCCAGGAGGGGGATTACTCTGGGCTAATAACTTCTCAGGTGAGGTCGCATCCGGAAAACGATATGCTTTTTCGGCTCCCCAACTGGGGGGAACCTGAATATATGATATATGCTTTTTCGTAACTTTGAGGTCAAGTTTCACAACATTTTGACTTTTCATACTTAATTGGATTTTTGCAAACAAATGCAAGATACATCCTTGGCTAACTTCTCAGGGGGAGGTCGCATCCGGAAAACATGGTTTTTCGGCTTCCCCAACCTGGGGGGAACCTGAATATGTGGATACTTTTCGAATTTGAGGTCAGTTTCACATTTTGACTTTTCATACTTAATTGGATTTTTGCAAACAAATGCAAGATACATCCAGGGCTAACTTCTCAGGGGGAGGTCGCATCCGGAAAACATATGGTTTTTCAGCTTCCCCAACCTGGAGGGAATCTGAATATATGTATACTTTTCGAATTTGAGGTCAGTTGCAAATTTTGACTTTGCATGCTTTATTGGATTTTTGCCAACAAATGCAAGATATGTCCTGGGCTAAATTCTCAGGGGAAAAAAAGGGTCGCATCCGGATAACCTTTTGTTTTCCGCCATCCCCACATGAGGGAGAAGCTGAATAGCTGTATATTTTTCAAATTTGAGGTCAGTTTGCACATTTGTACTCTCTCATGCTTTTAGGAGTTTTGCCAACAAATGCTCAATTACATCACGGCTAACTTCTCAGGGAGGTCGCACTCCGGAACCATATCTTTTCGCTTCCCAACGTGCGGGGGACCTGAATACATTTATACTTTTCGAATTTGAAGTCAGTTGCACATTTTGACTTTTCATGCTTTATTGGGTTTTTGCAAACAAATGCAAGATACATCCTTGGCTAACTTGTCAGGGGGAGGTCGCATCCGGAAAACATATGCTTTTTCGGCTTCCCCAACGTGGGGGGAACCTGAATATATGTATACTTTTCGAATTTGAGGTCAGTTTCACATTTTGAGTTTTCATGCTGAATTGGATTTTTGCCAACAAATGCAAGATTCATCATGGGCTATCTTGTCAGGGGGAGGTCGCATCCAGAAAAAATATGCTTTTTCGGCCTCCCAAACCTGGAGGGAAACTGAATATATGTATAGTTTTCAAATTTGAAGTCAATTTCAAATTTGGACTTTTCATGCTTATTGGATTTTTACAAACAAATGCAAGATACATCCTTGGCTAACTTCTCAGGGGGAGGTCGCATCCGGAAAACTTATGGTTTTTCAGCTTCCCCAACCTGGAGGGAATCTGAATATATGTATACTTTTCGAATTTGAGGTCAGTTGCAAATTTTGACTTTGCATGCTTTATTGGATTTTTGCCAACAAATGCAAGATATGTCCTGGGCTAACTCCTGAGGCAGAGGTCGTATCTGGAAAACATATGCTTTTTCGGCTTCCCCAACCTGGGGGGAACCTGAATATATGTATACTTTTCGAATTTGAGGTCAGTTGCACATTTTGACTTTTCATGCTTTATTGGGTGTTTGCCAACAAATGCAAGATACATCCTTGGCTAACTTCTCAGGGGGAGGTCGCATCCGGAAAAAATATGGTTTTTCGGCTTCCCCAACCTGGGGGGAAACTGAATATGTGGATACTTTTCAAATTTGAAGTCAATTTCAAATTTGGACTTTTCATGCTTATTGGATTTTTGCAATGAAATGCAAGATACATCCTTGGCTAACTTCTCAGGGGGAGGTCGCATCCGGAAAACATGGTTTTTCGGCTTCCCCAACGTGGGGGGAAACTGAATATGTGTATACTTTTCAAATTTGAAGTCAGTTGCTTATTTTGACTTTTCATGCTTTATTGGGTTTTTGCAAACAAATGCAAGATACATCCTTGGCTAACTTCTCAGGGGGAGGTCGCATCCGGAAAACATATGCTTTTTCGGCTTCCCCAACGTGGGGGGAACCTGAATATATGTATACTTTTCGAATTTGAGGTCAGTTTCACATTTTGACTTTTCATACTTAATTGGATTTTTGCAAACAAATGCAAGATACATCCTTTGCTAACTTCTCAGGGGGAGGTCGCATCCGGATAACATATGGTTTTTCAGCTTCCCCAACCTGGAGGGAATCTGAATATATGTATACTTTTCGAATTTGAGGTCAGTTTCACATTTTGAGTTTTCATGCTGAATTGGATTTTTGCCAACAAATGCAAGATTCATCATGGGCTATCTTGTCAGGGGGAGGTCGCATCCAGAAAAAATATGGTTTTTCGGCCTCCCAAACCTGGAGGGAAACTGAATATATGTATAGTTTTCAAATTTGAAGTCAATTTCAAATTTGGACTTTTCATGCTTATTGGATTTTTACAAACAAATGCAAGATACATCCTTGGCTAACTTCTCAGGGGGAGGTCGCATCCGGAAAACATATGGTTTTTCAGCTTCCCCAACCTGGAGGGAATCTGAATATATGTATACTTTTCGAATTTGAGGTCAGTTGCACATTTTGACTTTTCATGCTTTATTGGGTTTTTGCAAACAAATGCAAGATACATCCTTGGCTAACTTCTCACTGGGAGGTCGCATCCGGAAAACATATGCTTTTTCGGCTTCCCCAACGTGGGGGGAACCTGAATATATGTATACTTTTCGAATTTGAGGTCAGTTTCACATTTTGACTTTTCATACTTAATTGGATTTTTGCAAACAAATGCAAGATACATCCTTGGCTAACTTCTCAGGGGGAGGTCGCATCCGGAAGAAATATGGTTTTTCGGCTTCCCCAACCTGGGGGGAAACTGAATATGTGGATACTTTTCAAATTTGAAGTCAATTTCAAATTTGGACTTTTCATGCTTTATTGGGTTTTTGCAAACAAATGCAAGATACATCCTTGGCTAACTTCTCAGGGGGAGGTCGCATCCGGAAAACATATGCTTTTTCGGCTTCCCCAACGTGGGGGGAACCTGAATATATGTATACTTTTCAAATTTGAAGTCAGTTGCTTATTTTGACTTTTCATGCTTTATTGGGTTTTTGCAAACAAATGCAAGATACATCCTTGGCTAACTTCTCAGGGGGAGGTCGCATCCGGAAAACATATGCTTTTTCGGCTTCCCCAACGTGGGGGGAACCTGAATATATGTATACTTTTCGAATTTGAGGTCAGTTTCACATTTTGACTTTTCATACTTAATTGGATTTTTGCAAACAAATGCAAGATACATCCTTTGCTAACTTCTCAGGGGGAGGTCGCATCCGGATAACATATGGTTTTTCAGCTTCCCCAACCTGGAGGGAATCTGAATATATGTATACTTTTCGAATTTGAGGTCAGTTTCACATTTTGAGTTTTCATGCTGAATTGGATTTTTGCCAACAAATGCAAGATTCATCATGGGCTATCTTGTCAGGGGGAGGTCGCATCCAGAAAAAATATGGTTTTTCGGCCTCCCAAACCTGGAGGGAAACTGAATATATGTATAGTTTTCAAATTTGAAGTCAATTTCAAATTTGGACTTTTCATGCTTATTGGATTTTTACAAACAAATGCAAGATACATCCTTGGCTAACTTCTCAGGGGGAGGTCGCATCCGGAGAACATGGTTTTTCGGCTTCCCCAACCTGGGGGGAACCTGATTATATATGTATACTTTTCGAATTTGAGGTCAGTTGCACATTTTGACTTTTTCTGCTTTATTGGATTTTTGCCAACAAATGCAAGACAAATGCAAGATATTCTCAGGGGGAGGTCGCATCCAGATAACATATGGTTTTTCAGCTTCCACAACCTGGAGGGAACCTGAATATATGTATAGTTTTTGAATTTGAAGTCAATTTCAAATTTTTACTTTTAATGCTTTATTGGATTTTTGCCAACAAATGCAAGATACATCCTGGGCTAACTTCTCAGGGGGAGGTCACATCCGGAAAACATATGGATTTTCGGCTTCCCCAACCTGGGGGGAACCTGAATATACGTATACTTTTCGAATTTGAGGTCAGTTGCACATTTTGACTTTGCATGCTGAATTGGATTTTTGCTAACAAATGCAAGATACATCCTGGGCTAAATTCTCAGGGGGAGGTCGCATCCGGATAACCTATTGTTTTTCGGCCTCCCCAACATGGAGGGAAACTGAATATATGTATAGTTTTCAAATTTGAGGTCAGTTGCACATTTGACTTTTCATGCTTTATAGATTTTTTGCCAACAATGGAAGTATCCTCCTGGCTAATTCTCAGGGGGGGTCGCATCTGGATAATATCGTTTTTTCATCTTCCCTCCAACCTGGGGAATCTTATAATGTCTACTTTTTCGATTTGAGGTCAGTTGCACATTTTGACTTCATGCTTTTGATGGGTTTTTGCCTAACCAAATGCAAGATACATCCTTGGCTAACTTCTCAGGGGAGGTCGCATCCGGAAAAAATATGGTTTTTCGGCTTCCCCAACCTGGGGGGAAACTGAATATGTGGATACTTTTCAAATTTGAAGTCAATTTCAAATTTGGACTTTTCATGCTTATTGGATTTTTGCAATGAAATGCAAGATACATCCTTGGCTAACTTCTCAGGGGGAGGTCGCATCCGGAAAACATGGTTTTTCGGCTTCCCCAACGTGGGGGGAAACTGAATATGTGTATACTTTTCAAATTTGAAGTCAGTTGCACATTTTGACTTTTCATGCTTTATTGGGTTTTTGCAAACAAATGCAAGATACATCCTTGGCTAACTTCTCAGGGGGAGGTCGCATCCGGATAACATATGGTTTTTCAGCTTCCCCAACCTGGAGGGAATCTGAATATATGTATACTTTTCGAATTTGAGGTCAGTTTCGCATTTTGAGTTTTCATGCTGAATTGGATTTTTGCCAACAAATGCAAGATTCATCATGGGCTATCTTGTCAGGGGGAGGTCGCATCCAGAAAAAATATGGTTTTTCGGCCTCCCAAACCTGGAGGGAAACTGAATATATGTATAGTTTTCAAATTTGAAGTCAATTTCAAATTTGGACTTTTCATGCTTATTGGATTTTTACAAACAAATGCAAGATACATCCTTGGCTAACTTCTCAGGGGGAGGTCGCATCCGGAAAACATGGTTTTTCGGCTTCCCCAACCTGGGGGGAACCTGAATATATGTATACTTTTCGAATTTGAGGTCAGTTGCACATTTTGACTTTTTCTGCTTTATTGGATTTTTGCCAACAAATGCAAGATACATCCTGGGCTAAATTCTCAGGGGGAGGTCGCATCCGGATAACCTATTGTTTTTCGGCCTCCCCAACATGGAGGGAAACTGAATATATGTATAGTTTTCAAATTTGAGGTCAGTTGCACATTTTGACTTTTCATGCTTTATAGGATTTTTGCCAACAAATGCAAGATACATCCTGGGCTAAATTCTCAGGGGGAGGTCGCATCTCGATAACATATCGTTTTTCAGCTTCCCCAACCTGGGGGGAATCTGAATATATGTATACTTTTCGAATTTGAGGTCAGTTGCAAATTTTGACTTTTCATGCTGAATTGGATTTTTGCCAACAAATGCAAGATACATCCTGGGCTAAATTCTCAGGGGGAGGTCGCATCCGGATAACCTATTGTTTTTCGGCCTCCCCAACATGGAGGGAAACTGAATATATGTATAGTTTTCAAATTTGAGGTCAGTTGCACATTTTGACTTTTCATGCTTTATAGGATTTTTGCCAACAAATGCAAGATACATCCTGGGCTAAATTCTCAGGGGGAGGTCGCATCTGGATAACATATTGTTTTTCAGCTTCCCCAACCTGGGGGGAATCTGAATATATGTATACTTTTCGAATTTGAGGTCAGTTGCAAATTTTGACTTTGCATGCTTTATTGGATTTTTGCCAACAAATGCAAGATATATCCTGGGCTAACTCCTGAGGCAGAGGTCGCATCTGGAAAACATATGCTTTTTCGGCTTCCCCAACCTGGGGGGAACCTGAATATATGTATACTTTTCGAATTTGAGGTCAGTTTCACATTTTGAGTTTTCATGCTGAATTGGATTTTTGCCAACAAAGGCAAGATTCATCATGGGCTATCTTGTCAGGGGGAGGTCGCATCCAGAAAAAATATGGTTTTTCGGCCTCCCAAACCTGGAGGGAAACTGAATATATGTATAGTTTTCAAATTTGAAGTCAATTTCAAATTTGGACTTTTCATGCTTATTGGATTTTTACAAACAAATGCAAGATACATCCTTGGCTAACTTCTCAGAGGGAGGTCGCATCCGGAAAACATGGTTTTTCGGCTTCCCCAACCTGGGGGGAACCTGAATGTGTGGATACTTTTCAAATTTGAAGTCAATTTCAAATTTGGACTTTTCATGCTTATTGGATTTTTGCAAACAAATGCAAGATACATCCTTGGCTAACTTCTCAGGGGGAGGTCGCATCCGGAAAACATATGCTTTTTCGGCTTCCCCAACGTGGGGGGAACCTGAATATATGTATACTTTTCGAATTTGAGGTCAGTTGCACATTTTGACTTTTCATACTTAATTGGATTTTTGCAAACAAATGCAAGATACATCCTTTGCTAACTTCTCAGGGGGAGGTCGCATCCGGATAACATATGGTTTTTCAGCTTCCCCAACCTGGAGGGAAACTGAATATATGTATAGTTTTCAAATTTGAAGTCAATTTCAAATTTGGACTTTTCATGCTTATTGGATTTTTACAAACAAATGCAAGATACATCCTTGGCTAACTTCTCAGGGGGAGGTCGCATCCGGAAAACATGTTTTTTCGGCTTCCCCAACCTGGGGGGAACCTGAATATATGTATACTTTTCGAATTTGAGGTCAGTTGCACATTTTGACTTTTTCTGCTTTATTGGATTTTTGCCAACAAATGCAAGACAAATGCAAGATATTCTCAGGGGGAGGTCGCATCCAGATAACATATGGTTTTTCAGCTTCCACAACCTGGAGGGAACCTGAATATATGTATAGTTTTTGAATTTGAAGTCAATTTCAAATTTTTACTTTTAATGCTTTATTGGATTTTTGCCAACAAATGCAAGATACATCCTGGGCTAACTTCTCAGGGGGAGGTCACATCCGGAAAACATATGGATTTTCGGCTTCCCCAACCTGGGGGGAACCTGAATATACGTATACTTTTCGAATTTGAGGTCAGTTGCACATTTTGACTTTGCATGCTGAATTGGATTTTTGCCAACAAATGCAAGATACATCCTGGGCTAAATTCTCAGGGGGAGGTCGCATCCGGATAACCTATTGTTTTTCGGCCTCCCCATCCGGAGGGAAATTGAATATATGTATACTTTTCGAATTTGAAGTCAGTTTCACATTTTGAGTTTTCATGCTGAATTGGATTTTTGCCAACTAATGCAAGATTCATCATGGGCTATCTTGTCAGGGGGAGGTCGCATCCAGAAAAAATATGGTTTTTCGGCCTCCCAAACCTGGAGGGAAACTGAATATATGTATAGTTTTCAAATTTGAAGTCAATTTCAAATTTGGACTTTTCATGCTTATTGGATTTTTACAAACAAATGCAAGATACATCCTTGGCTAACTTCTCAGGGGGAGGTCGCATCCGGAGAACATGGTTTTTCGGCTTCCCCAACCTGGGGGGAACCTGATTATATATGTATACTTTTCGAATTTGAGGTCAGTTGCACATTTTGACTTTTTCTGCTTTATTGGATTTTTGCCAACAAATGCAAGACAAATGCAAGATATTCTCAGGGGGAGGTCGCATCCAGATAACATGGTTTTTCCGGCTTCCCCAACCTGGGGGGAACTGATATATGGTGATAACTTTTTCGGATTGAGGTCAGTTTCACATTTTGACTTTTCATGCTTTATGGCTTTTTGCCAACAAATGCAAGATACATCCAGGGCTAGCTTCTCAGGGGGAGGTCGCTCCGGGAAAACATGGTTGTCCCGGCTTCCCCCTGGGGGGAACCTGAATATAATTAAGTACTTTTCGAATTGAGGTCAGTCTACCAGTTTGACTTTTCATGCTTTATTGGCTTTTTGCCAACAAATGCAAGATACATCCAGGGCTAACTTCTCAGGGGGAGGTCGCATCCGGAAAACATGTTTTTTCATGCTTCCCCAACCTGGGGGGAACCTGAATATATGTATACTTTTCAAATTTGGGGTCAGTTTCACATTTTGACTTTTCATGCTGTATTGGCTTTTTGCCAACAAATGCGAGATACATCCAGGGCTGACTTCTCAGGGGGAGGTCGCATCCGGAAAACATGTTTTTCCGGCTTCCCCAACCTGGGGGGAACCTGAATATATGTATACTTTTCGAATTTGAGGTCAGTTTCATATTTTGACTTTTCATGCTTTATTGGCTTTTTGCCAACAAATGCGAGATACATCCAGGGCTAACTTCTCAGGGGGAGGTCGCATCCAGAAAACATGGTTTTTCGGCTTCCCCAACCTGGGGGGAAGCTGAATATATGTATACTTTTCGGATTTGAGGTCAGTTTCACATTTTGACTTTTCATGCTTTATTGGCTTTTTGCCAACAAATGCAAGATACATCCAGGGCTAACTTCTCAGGGGGAGGTCGCATCCGGAATACATGGTTTTTCAGCTTCCCCAACCTGGGGGGAACCTGAATATATGTATACTTTTCGAATTTGAGGTCAGTTTCACATTTTGACTTTTCATGCTTTATTGGCTTTTTGCCAACGAATGCAAGATACATCCAGAGCTAACTTCTCAGGGGGAGGTCGCATCCGGAAAACATGGTTTTCCGGCTTCCCCAACCTGGGGGGAACCTGAATATATGTATACTTTTCGGATTTGAGGTCAGTTTCACATTTTGACTTTTCATGCTTTATTGGCTTTTTGCCAACAAATGCAAGATACATCCAGGGCTAACTTCTCAGGGGGAGGTTGCATCCCGAAAACATGTTTTTCCGGCTTCCCCAACCTGGGGGGAACCTGAATATATTTATATCTTTTTCGATTGAGGTTCTTTCACATTTTGACTTTTCATGCTTTATGGGCTTTTTTGCAACAATAACAGATACATCCCCGTGCTAACTTCTCACGGGGAGGTCCGCAATATCCGAATACATGGTTTTTCGGCTTCCCCAACCTGGGGGGAACCTGAATATATGTATACTTTTCGAATTTGAGGTCAGTTTCACATTTTGACTTTTCATGCTTTATTGGCTTTTTGCCAACGAATGCAAGATACATCCAGCGCTAACTTCTCAGGGGGAGGTCGCATCCGGAAATCATGGTTTTCCGGCTTCCCCAACTTGGGGGGAACCTGAATATATGTATACTTTTCGGATTTGAAGTCAGTTTCACATTTTGACTTTTCATGCTTTATTGGCTTTTTGCCAACAAATGCAAGATACATCCAGGGCTAACTTCTCAGGGGGAGGTCGCATCCGGAAAACATGGTTTTCCGGCTTCCCCAACCTGGGGGGAACCTGAATATATGTATACTTTTCGAATTTGAGGTCAGTTTCACATTTTAACTTTTCATGCTTTATTGGCTTTTTGCCAACAAATGCAAGATACATCCAGGGCTAACTTCTCAGGGGGAGGTCGCATCTGGAAAACATATGGTTTTCCCGCTTCCCCAACCTGGAGGGAACCTGAATATATGTATACTTTTCGAATTTGAGGTCAGTTTCACATTTTGACTTTTCATGCTTTATTGGCTTTTTGCCAACAAATGCAAGATACATCCAGGGCTAACTTCTCAGGGGGAGGTCGCATCCGGAAAACATGGTTTTTCGGCTTCCCCAACCTGGGGGGAACCTGAATATATGTATACTTTTCGGATTTGAGGTCAGTTTCACATTTTGACTTTTCATGCTTTATTGGCTTTTTGCCAACAAATGCAAGATACATCCAGGGCTAACTTCTCAGAGGGAGGTCGCATCTGGAAAACATATGGTATTCCCGCTTCCCCAACCTGGAGGGAACCTGAATATATGTATACTTTTCGATTTTGAGGTCAGTTTCACATTTTGACTTTTCATGCTTTATTGGCTTTTTAACAACAAATGCAAGATACATCCAGGGCTAACTTCTCAGGGGGAGGTCGCATCTGGAAAACATATGGTTTTCCCGCTTCCCCAACCTGGAGGGAACCTGAATATATGTATACTTTTCGAATTGGAGGTCAGTTTCACATTTTGACTTTTCATGCTTTATTGGCTTTTTGCCAACAAATGCAAGATACATCCAGGGCTAACTTCTCAGGGGGAGGTCGCATCCGGAAAACATGGTTTTTCGGCTTCCCCAACCTGGGGGGAAGCTGAATATATGTATACTTTTCGGATTTGAGGTCAGTTTCACATTTTGACTTTTCATGCTTTATTGGCTTTTTGCCAACAAATGCAAGATACATCCCGGGCTAACTTCTCACGGGGAGGTCGCATCCGGAATACATGGTTTTTCGGCTTCCCCAACCTGGGGGGAACCTGAATATATGTATACTTTTCGAATTTGAGGTCAGTTTCACATTTTGACTTTTCATGCTTTATTGGCTTTTTGCCAACGAATGCAAGATACATCCAGGGCTAACTTCTCAGGGGGAGGTCGCATCCGGAAAACATGGTTTTCCGGCTTCCCCAACCTGGGGGGAACCTGAATATATGTATACTTTTCGGATTTGAGGTCAGTTTCACATTTTGACTTTTCATGCTTTATTGGCTTTTTGCCAACAAATGCAAGATACATCCAGGGCTAACTTCTCAGGGGGAAGTCGCATCCGGAAAACATGGTTTTCCGGCTTCCCCAACCTGGGGGGAACCTGAATATATGTATACTTTTCGAATTTGAGGTCAGTTTCACATTTTGACTTTTCATGCTTTATTGGCTTTTTGCCAACAAATGCAAGATACATCCAGGGCTAACTTCTCAGGGAGAGGTCGCACCCGGAAAACGTGGTTTTTCGGCTTCCCCAACCTGGGGGGAAGCTGAATATATGTATACTTTTCGGATTTGAGGTCAGTTTCACATTTTGACTTTTCATGCTTTATTGGCTTTTTGCCAACAAATGCAAGATACATCCAGGGCTAACTTCTCAGGGGGAGGTCGCATCCGGAAAACATGGTTTTTCGGCTTCCCCAACCTGGGGGGAACCTGAATATATGTATACTTTTCGAATTTGAGGTCAGTTTCACATTTTGACTTTTCATGCTTTATTGGCTTTTTAACAACAAATGCAAGATACATCCAGGGCTAACTTCTCAGGGGGAGGTCGCATCTGGAAAACATATGGTTTTCCCGCTTCCCCAACCTGGAGGGAACCTGAATATATGTATACTTTTCGAATTTGAGGTCAGTTTCACATTTTGACTTTTCATGCTTTATTGGCTTTTTAACAACAAATGCAAGATACATCCAGGGCTAACTTCTCAGGGGGAGGTCGCATCTGGAAAACATATGGTTTTCCCGCTTCCCCAACCTGGAGGGAACCTGAATATATGTATACTTTTCGAATTTGAGGTCAGTTTCACATTTTGACTTTTAATGCTTTATTGGCTTTTTGCCAACAAATGCAAGATACATCCCGGGCTAACTTCTCACGGGGAGGTCGCATCCGGAATACATGGTTTTTCGGCTTCCCCAACCTGGGGGGAACCTGAATATATGTATACTTTTCGAATTTGAGGTCAGTTTCACATTTTGACTTTTCATGCTTTATTGGCTTTTTGCCAACGAATGCAAGATACATCCAGGGCTAACTTCTCAGGGGGAGGTCGCATCCGGAAAACATGGTTTTCCGGCTTCCCCAACCTGGGG
>JALGBA010003642.1:0-37804 GCA_023970755.1 Azemiops feae
AAAACAGACGCCAGAATGGGATTTGGGGTTAAATTTCATACTCAAAAATAGTGCTTTTTCTACTTGTTAAAAATTGAGCCATTTTGGTGTCCTAGGAAGGAAATTCCTGATGCCGGGGTCAGGGATTTTTTTGCTCAGGAGGTGAATTTTATTTTGACCCAAATGTAGAAACGGATGCCAGAATGGGATTCGGGGTTAAATTTCATGCTGAAAAATGGTGCTTTTATTAGTTTTTAAAAATTGAGCCGTTTTGGTGTCCAGGGAAGGAACTTCCTGATGCCGGGGTCAGGGATTTTTTTGCTGAGAGGTGAATTTTTTTTTGACCCATATGTAAAAACGGACGCCAGAATGGAATTCGGGGTTAAATTTCATGCTTAAAAATGGTGCTTTTATTAGTTTTTAAAAATTGAGCCGTTTTGGTGTCCAGGGAAGGAAATTCCTGATGCCGGGGTCAGGGATTTTTTTGATCAGGAGGTGAATTTTTTTTTTCACCCAAATGTAAAAACGGACGCCAGAATGGGATTCGGGGTTAAATTTCATGCTGAAAAATGGTGCTTTTATTAGTTTTTAAAAATTGAGCCGTTTTGGTGTCCAGGGAAGGAACTTCCTGATGCCGGGGTCAGGGATTTTTTTGCTGAGAGGTGAATTTTTTTTGACCCAAATGTAAAAAGGGACACCAGAATGGAATTCGGGGTTAAATTTCATGCTTAAAAATGGTGCTTTTATTAGTTTTTAAAAATTGAGCCGTTTTGGTGTCCAGGGAAGGAAATTCCTGATGCCGGGGTCAGGGATTTTTTTGATCAGGAGGTGAATTTTTTTTTGACCCAAATGTAAAAACGGACGCCAGCATGGAATTCAGCGTTAAATTTCATGCTTAAAAATGGTGCTTTTATTAGTTTTTAAAAATTGAGCCGTTTTGGTGTCCAGGGAAGGAAATTCCTGATGCCGGGGTCAGGGATTTTTTTGATCAGGAGGTGAATTTTTTTTTTCACCCAAGTGTAAAAACGGACGCCAGAATGGGATTCGGGGTTAAATTTCATGCTGAAAAATGGTGCTTTTATTAGTTTTTAAAAATTGAGCCGTTTTGGTGTCCAGGGAAGGAAATTCCTGATGCCGGGGTCAGGGATTTTTTTGCTGAGAGGTGGATTTTTTTTTTTACCCAAATGTAAAAACAGACGCCAGAATGGGATTTGGGGTTAAATTTCATGCTCAAAAATAGTGCTTTTTCTACTTGTTAAAAATTGAGCCGTTTTGGTGCCCTAGGAAGGAAATTCCTGATGCCGGGGTCAGGGATTTTTTTGCTCAGGAGGTGAATTTTTTTTTGACCCAAATGTAGAAACGGATGCCAGAATGGGATTCGGGGTTAAATTTCATGCTGAAAAATGGTGCTTTTATTAGTTTTTAAAAATTGAGCCGTTTTGGTGTCCAGGGAAGGAAATTCCTGATGCCGGGGTCAGGGATTTTTTTGCTGAGAGGTGAATTTTTTTTTTTACCCAAATGTAAAAACAGACGCTAGAATGGGATTTCGGGTTAAATTTCATACTCAAAAATAGTGCTTTTTCTACTTGTTAAAAATTGAGCCGTTTTGGTGTCCTAGGAAGGAAATTCCTGATGCCGGGGTCAGGGATTTTTTTGCTCAGGAGGTGAATTTTATTTTGACCCAAATGTAGAAACGGATGCCAGAATGGGATTCGGGGTTAAATTTCATGCTGAAAAATGGTGCTTTTATTAGTTTTTAAAAATTGAGCCGTTTTGGTGTCCAGGGAAGGAACTTCCTGATGCCGGGGTCAGGGATTTTTTTGCTGAGGAGGTGAATTTTTTTTTGACCCAAATGTAAAAACGGACGCCAGAATGGAATTCGGGGTTAAATTTCATGCTTAAAAATGGTGCTTTTATTAGTTTTTAAAAATTGAGCCGTTTTGGTGTCCAGGGAAGGAAATTCCTGATGCCGGGGTCAGGGATTTTTTTGATCAGGAGGTGAATTTTTTTTTTCACCCAAATTTAAAAACGGACACCAGAATGCGATTTGGGATTAAATTTCATGCTTAAAAATGGTGCTTTTTCTACTTTTTAAAAATTGAGCCGTTTTGGTGTCCGGGGAAGGAAATTCCTGATGCCGGGGTCAGGGATTTTTTTGCTCAGGAGGTGAATTTTTTTTTTGACTTAAATGTAGAAACGGACGCCAGAATGGGATTCGGGGTTAAATTTCATGCTAAAAAATGGTGCTTTTATTAGTTTTTAAAAATTGAGCCGTTTTGGTGTCCAGGGAAGGAACTTCCTGATGCCGGGGTCAGGGATTTTTTTGCTGAGAAGTGAATTTTTTTTTGACCCAAATGTAAAAAGGGACACCAGAATGGAATTCGGGGTTAAATTTCATGCTTAAAAATGGTTCTTTTTATAGTTTTTAAAAATTGAGCGTTTGGTGTCCAGGGAAGGAAGTCCCTGATGCGGGTCAGGCTTTTTTTTGCTGAAGGTGAATTTTTTTTTTACCCAAATGTAAAAACAGACGCCAGAATGGATTTGGGGTAAATTTCATGCTCAAAATATGCTTTTTTTTCTACTGTTAAAATTGAGCCTTTTGGTGTCCTAGGAAGGAAATTCCTGATGCCTCGGGGTCAGATGTATTTTTTGCTCAGGAGGTGAATTTGTTTTTGACCCAAATGTAAAAACGGACGCCAGAATGGGATTCGTGTTACATTTTCATGCTGGTGGAAAATGTACTTTTATTAGTTTTTAAAAATTGAGCCGTTTTGGTGTCCAGGGAAGGAAATTTCTGATGCCGGGGTCAGGGATTTTTTTCTTCAGGAGGTGAAATTTGTTTTTGACCCAAATGTAAAAACAGACGCCAGAATGGGATTTGGAGTTAAATTTCATGCTCAAAAATGGTGCTTTTTCTACTTTTTAAAAACTGAGCCGTTTTGGTGTCCGGGGAAGGAAATTCCTGATGCCGGGGTCAGGGATTTTTTTGCTCAGGAGGTGACATTTTTTTTGACCCAAATGTAAAAACGGACGCCAGAATGGGATTCGGGGTTAAATTTCATGCTTAAAAATGGTTCTTTTTCTAGTTTTTAAAAATTGAGCCGTTTTGGTGTCCAGGGAAGGAAATTCCTGATGCCGGGGTCAGGGATTTTTTTGTTCAGGAGGTGAAATTTTTTTTTGACCCAAATGTAAAAACGGACGCCACAATGGGATTCGGGGTTAAATTTCATGCTTAAAAATGGTGCTTTTTCTAGTTTTTAAAAATTGAGCCGTTTTGGTGTCCAGGGAAGGAAATTCCTGATGCCGGGGTCAGGGATTTTTTTGCTCAGGAGGTGAATTTTCTTTTTGACCCAAATGTAAAAACAGATGCCAGAATGGGATTTGGGGTTAAATTTCATGCTCAAAAATGCTGCTTTTTCTACTTGTTAAAAATTGAGCCATTTTCAGGGTTTTTTTTTGCTCAGGAGGTGAAATTTTTTTTTGACCCAAATGTAAAAACGGATGCCAGAATGGGATTCGGGGTTAAATTTCATGCTTAAAAATGGTGCTTTTATTAGTTTTTAAAAATTGAGCCGTTTTGGTGTCCGGGGAAGGAAATTCCTGATGCCGGGGTCAGGGATTTTTTTGCTCAGGAGGTGAAATTTTTTTTTGACCCAAATGTAAAAACGGACGCCAGAATGGGATTCGGGGTTAAATTTCATGCTCAAAAATGGTGCTTTTTCTAGTTTTTAAAAATTGAGCCGTTTTGGTGTCCAGGGAAGGAAATTCCTGATGCCGGGGTCAGGGATTTTTTTGCTGAGAGGTGAATTTTTTTTTTGACCCAAATTTAAAAACGGACACCAGAATGGGATTCGGGATTAAATTTCATGCTGAAAAATTGTGCTTTTTCTACTTGTTAAAAATTGAGCCGTTCTGGTGTCCTAGGAAGGAAATTCCTGATGCCGGGGTCAGGGATTTTTTTGCTCAGGAGGTGAATTTTTTTTTGACCCAAATATAGAAACGGACGCCAGAATGGGATTCGGGGTTAAATTTCATGCTGAAAAATGGTGCTTTTATTAGTTTTTAAAAATTGAGCCGTTTTGGTGTCCAGGGAAGGAAATTCCTGATGCCGGGGTCAGGATTTTTTTGATAGGAGGTGAATTTTTTTTTGACCCAAATGTAACAAAACCAGACCAGACTGGAATTCGGGGTTAAATTTCATGCTTAAAAATGTGCTTTTATTAGTTTTTAAAAAATTGAGCCGTTTTTGGTGTACAGGGAAGAGGAAATCCCGATGCCGGGTGTCAGGGATTTGGTTTTGCTGAGAGTTGAATTTTTTTACCCAAAGTAAAAAAACAGACGCCAGAATGGGATTTGGGGTAAATGCATGCTCAAACTAGTGCTTTTCTACTTGTTAAAATTGAGCCGTTTTGGTTGTCCTAGGAAGGAAATCCTGATGCCGGGCTCAGGGATTTTTTTGCTAGTGAGTTTGAATTGTTTTTGACCCAAATGTAGAAACGGACGCCAGAATGGGATTCGGGGTTAAATTTCATGCTGAAAAATGGTGCTTTTATTAGTTTTTAAAAATTGAGCCGTTTTGGTGTCCAGGGAAGGAAATTCCTGATTCCGGGGTCAGGGATTTTTTTGATCAGGAGGTGAATTTTTTTTTGACCCAAATGTAAAAACAGACACCAGAATGGAATTCGGGGTTAAATTTCATGCTTAAAAATGGTGCTTTTATTAGTTTTTAAAAATTGAGCCGTTTTGGTGTCCAGGGAAGGAAATTCCTGATGCCGGGGATCAGGGATTTTTTTGCTGAGAGGTGAATTTTTTTTTTTACCCAAATGTAAAAACAGACGCCAGAATGGGATTTGGGGTTAAATTTCATGCTCAAAAATAGTGCTTTTTCTACTTGTTAAAAATTGAGCCGTTTTGGTGTCCTAGGAAGGAAATTCCTGATGCCGGGGTCAGGGATTTTTTTGCTCAGGAGGTGAATTTGTTTTTGACCCAAATGTAGAAACGGACGCCAGAATGGGATTCGGGGTTAAATTTCATGCTGAAAAATGGTACTTTTATTAGTTTTTAAAAATTGAGCCGTTTTGGTGTCCAGGGAAGGAAATTCCTGATGCCGAGGTCAGGGATTTTTTGCTGAGAGGTGAATTTTTTTTTTGACCCAAATTTAAAAACGGACACCAGAATGCGATTTGGGGTTAAATTTCATGCTTAAAAATGGTGCTTTTTCTACTTTTTAAAAATTGAGCCGTTTTGGTGTCCGGGGAAGGAAATTCCTGATGCCGGGGTCAGGGATTTTTTTGCTCAGGAGGTGAATTTTTTTTTTGACCCAAATGTAGAAACGGACGCCAGAATGGGATTCGGGGTTAAATTTCAAGCTGAAAAATGGTGCTTTTATTAGTTTTTAAAAATTGAGCCGTTTTGGTGTCCAGGGAAGGAAATTCCTGATGCCGGGGTCAGGGATTTTTTTGCTGAGAGGTGAATTTTTTTTTTTACCCAAATGTAAAAACAGACGCTAGAATGGGATTTCGGGTTAAATTTCATACTCAAAAATAGTGCTTTTTCTACTTGTTAAAAATTGAGCCGTTTTGGTGTCCTAGGAAGGAAATTCCTGATGCCGGGGTCAGGGATTTTTTTGCTCAGGAGGTGAATTTTTTTTTTGACCCAAATGTAGAAACGGACGCCAGAATGGGATTTGGGGTTAAATTTCATGCTGAAAAATGGTGCTTTTATTAGTTTTTAAAAATTGAGCCGTTTTGGTGTCCAGGAAAGGAAATTCCTGATTCCGGGGTCAGGGATTTTTTTGATCAGGAGGTGAATTTTTTTTTGACCCAAATGTAAAAACAGACGCCAGAATGGAATTCGGGGTTAAATTTCATGCTTAAAAATGGTGCTTTTATTAGTTTTTAAAAATTGAGCCGTTTTGGTGTCCAGGGAAGGAAATTCCTGATGCCGGGGTCAGGGATTTTTTTGCTGAGAGTTGAATTTTTTTTTTTACCCAAATGTAAAAACAGACGCCAGAATGGGATTTGGGGTTAAATTTCATGCTCAAAAATAGTGCTTTTTCTACTTGTTAAAAATTGAGCCGTTTTGGTGTCCTAGGAAGGAAATTCCTGATGCCGGGCTCAGGGATTTTTTTGCTCAGGAGTTGAATTTGTTTTTGACCCAAATGTAGAAACGGACGCCAGAATGGGATTCGGGGTTAAATTTCATGCTGAAAAATGGTGCTTTTATTAGTTTTTAAAAATTGAGCCGTTTTGGTGTCCAGGGAAGGAACTTCCTGATGCCGGGGTCAGGGATTTTTTTGCTGAGAGGTGAATTTTTTTTTGACCCATATGTAAAAACGGACGCCAGAATGGAATTCGGGGTTAAATTTCATGCTTAAAAATGGTGCTTTTATTAGTTTTTAAAAATTGAGCCGTTTTGGTGTCCAGGGAAGGAAATTCCTGATGCCGGGGTCAGGGATTTTTTTGCTCAGGAGGTGAATTTTATTTTGACCCAAATGTAGAAACGGATGCCAGAATGGGATTCGGGGTTAAATTTCATGCTGAAAAATGGTGCTTTTATTAGTTTTTAAAAATTGAGCCGTTTTGGTGTCCAGGGAAGGAACTTCCTGATGCCGGGGTCAGGGATTTTTTTGCTGAGAGGTGAATTTTTTTTTTGACCCAAATTTAAAAACGGACACCAGAATGTGATTTGGGGTTAAATTTCATGCTTAAAAATGGTGCTTTTTCTACTTTTTAAAAATTGAGCCGTTTTGGTGTCCGGGGAGGGAAATTCCTGATGCGGGTCAGGGATTTTTTTGATCAGGAGGTGAATTTTTTTTTTCACCCAAGTGTAAAAACGGACGCCAGAATGGGATTCGGGGTTAAATTTCATGCTGAAAAATGGTGCTTTTATTAGTTTTTAAAAATTGAGCCGTTTTGGTGTCCAGGGAAGGAACTTCCTGATGCCGGGGTCAGGGATTTTTTTGCTGAGAGGTGAATTTTTTTTTTACCCAAATGTAAAAAGGGACACCAGAATGGAATTCGGGGTTAAATTTCATGCTTAAAAATGGTGCTTTTATTAGTTTTTAAAAATTGAGCCGTTTTGGTGTCCAGGGAAGGAAATTCCTGATGCCGGGGTCAGGGATTTTTTTGCTGAGAGGTGAATTTTTTTTTTTACCCAAATGTAAAAACAGACGCCAGAATGGGATTTGGGGTTAAATTTCATGCTCAAAAATAGTGCTTTTTCTACTTGTTAAAAATTGAGCCGTTTTGGTGTCCTAGGAAGGAAATTCCTGATGCCGGGGTCAGGGATTTTTTTGCTCAGGAGGTGAATTTTTTTTTGACCCAAATGTAAAAACGGACGCCAGAATGGGATTCGGGGTTAAATTTTATGCTAAAAAATGGTGCTTTCATTAGTTTTTAAAAATTGAGCCGTTTTGGTGTCCAGGGAAGGAACTTCCTGATGCCGGGGTCAGGGATTTTTTTGCTGAGAGGTGAATTTTTTTTTGACCCAAATGTAAAAAGGGACACCAGAATGGAATTCGGGGTTAAATTTCATGCTTAAAAATGGTGCTTTTATTAGTTTTTAAAAATTGAGCCGTTTTGGTGTCCAGGGAAGGAAATTCCTGATGCCGGGGTCAGGGATTTTTTTGATCAGGAGGTGAATTTTTTCTTCCACCCAAATGTAAAAACGGACGCCAGAATGGGATTCGGGGTTAAATTTCATGCTGAAAAATGGTGCTTTTATTAGTTTTTAAAAATTGAGCCGTTTTGGTGTCCAGGGAAGGAAATTCCTGATGCGGGGTCCGGGATTTTTTTGCTGAGGAGGTGAATTTTTTTGTTGGACCCAAATTTAAAAACGCACAGAATGGGATTCGGGGTTAAATTTCATGCTTCAAATGGTGCTTTTAAATTAGTTTTTAAAAAATTGAGCCGTTTGGTGTCCCAGGAAAGGGAAATTCCTGATTCGGGTCAGGGATTTTTTTGGATCAGGAGGTGAATTTTTTTTTTGACCCACATGTGAAAAACAGACGCAAAATGGAATTCGGGGTTAATTTCATGCTTAAAAAATGGTGCTTTTATAGGTTTTTAAAATTGACCGTGTTGGGTGTCTCTATTTTAAGGAAATTCCTGATGCCCGGGGTCAGGGATTTTTTTTTTGCTCAGGAGGTGAATTTTTTTTTGACCCAAATTTAAAAACGGACACCAGAATGGGATTCGGGGTTAAATTTCATGCTTAAAAATGGTGCTTTTATTAGTTTTTAAAAATTGAGCCGTTTTGGTGTCCAGGAAAGGAAATTCCTGATTCCGGGGTCAGGGATTTTTTTGATCAGGAGGTGAATTTTTTTTGACCCAAATGTAAAAACAGACGCCAGAATGGAATTCGGGGTTAAATTTCATGCTTAAAAATGGTGCTTTTATTAGTTTTTAAAAATTGAGCCGTTTTGGTGTCCAGGGAAGGAAATTCCTGATGCCGGGGTCAGGGATTTTTTTGCTCAGGAGGTGAATTTTTTTTTTGACCCAAATGTAGAAATGGACGCCAGAATGGGATTCGGGGTTAAATTTCATGCTGAAAAATGGTGCTTTTATTAGGTTTTAAAAATTGAGCCGTTTTGGTGTCCAGGGAAGGAAATTCCTGATGCCGGGGTCAGGGATTTTTTTGCTGAGAGGTGAATTTTTTTTTTTACCCAAATGTAAAAACAGACGCCAGAATGGGATTTGGGGTTAAATTTCATGCTCAAAAATGGTGCTTTTATTAGTTTTTAAAAATTGAGCCGTTTTGGTGTCCAGGAAAGGAAATTCCTGATGCCGGGGTCAGGGATTTTTTTGCTGAGAGGTGAATTTTTTTTTTACCCAAATGTAAAAACAGACGCCAGAATGGGATTTGGGGTTAAATTTCATGCTTAAAAATGGTGCTTTTTCTACTTTTTAAAAATTGAGCCGTTTTGGTGTCCGGGGAAGGAAATTCCTGATGCCGGGGTCAGGGATTTTTTTGCTCAGGAGGTGAATTTTTTTTTTGACCCCAATGTAGAAACGGACGCCAGAATGGGATTCGGGGTTAAATTTCATGCTGAAAAATGGTGCTTTTATTAGTTTTTAAAAATTGAGCCGTTTTGGTGTCCAGGGAAGGAAATTCCTGATGCCGGGGTCAGGGATTTTTTTGCTGAGAGGTGAATTTTTTTTTTTACACAAATGTAAAAACAGACGCCAGAATGGGATTTCGGGTTAAATTTCATACTCAAAAATAGTGCTTTTTCTACTTGTTAAAAATTGAGCCGTTTTGGTGTCCAGGAAAGGAAATTCCTGATTCCGGGGTCAGGGATTTTTTTGATCAGGAGGTGAATTTTTTTTTGACCCAAATGTAAAAACAGACGCCAGAATGGAATTCGGGGTTAAATTTCATGCTTAAAAATGGTGCTTTTATTAGTTTTTAAAAATTGAGCCGTTTTGGTGTCCAGGGAAGGAAATTCCTGATGCCGGGGTCAGGGATTTTTTTGCTGAGAGGTGAATTTTTTTTTTTACCCAAATGTAAAAACAGACGCCAGAATGGGATTTGGGGTTAAATTTCATGCTCAAAAATAGTGCTTTTTCTACTTGTTAAAAATTGAGCCGTTTTGGTGTCCTAGGAAGGAAATTCCTGATGCCAGGGTCAGGGATTTTTTTGCTCAGGATGTGAATTTTTTTTTTGACCCAAATGTAGAAACGGACGCCAGAATGGGATTCGGGGTTAAATTTCATGCTGAAAAATGGTGCTTTTATTAGTTTTTTAAATTGAGCCGTTTTGGTTGTCCATGAAAGGAAATTCCGCTTCCGGGGTCCGGGATTGTTGATCAGGAGTGAATTTTTTTTGACCCAAATGTAAAAACAGACGCCAGAATGTAATTCTGGGTTAAATTTCATGCTAAAATGGTGCTTTGGTATAGTTTTTTTAAAAATTGAGCCGTTTTTGGTGTCCCAGGAAGGAATTCCTGATGCGGGGTCGGGATTTTTTTGCTGAGAGGTGAATTTTTTTTTACCCAAATGAAAAACAGACGTCAGAATGTGATTTGGGGTTAATTTCATGCTCAAAATAGTGCTTTTCTACTTGTTAAAAAATTTGGAGCCGTTTTGGTGTCCTAGCAGACATTTCTGATGCCGGGGTCAGGGATTTTTTTCTTCAGGAGGTGAAATTTGTTTTTGACCCAAATGTAAAAACAGACGCCAGAATGGGATTTGGAGTTAAATTTCATGCTCAAAAATGGTGCTTTTTCTACTTTTTAAAAACTGAGCCGTTTTGGTGTCCGGGGAAGGAAATTCCTGATGCCGGGGTCAGGGATTTTTTTGCTCAGGAGGTGACATTTTTTTTGACCCAAATGTAAAAACGGACGCCAGAATGGGATTCGGGGTTAAATTTCATGCTTAAAAATGGTTCTTTTTCTAGTTTTTAAAAATTGAGCCGTTTTGGTGTCCAGGGAAGGAAATTCCTGATGCCGGGGTCAGGGATTTTTTTGCTGAGAGGTGAATTTTTTTTTTGACCCAAATTTAAAAACGGACACCAGAATGCGATTTCAGGTTAAATTTCATGCTTAAAAATGGTGCTTTTTCTACTTTTTAAAAATTGAGCCGTTTTGGTGTCCGGGGAAGGAAATTCCTGATGCCGGGGTCAGGGATTTTTTTGCTCAGGAGGTGAATTTTTTTTTTGACCCAAATGTAGAAACGGACGCCAGAATGGGATTTGGGGTTAAATTTCATGCTGAAAAATGGTGCTTTTATTAGTTTTTAAAAATTGAGCCGTTTTGGTGTCCAGGAAAGGAAATTCCTGATTCCGGGGTCAGGGATTTTTTTGATCAGGAGGTGAATTTTTTTTTGACCCAAATGTAAAAACAGACGCCAGAATGGAATTCGGGGTTAAATTTCATGCTTAAAAATGGTGCTTTTATTAGTTTTTAAAAATTGAGCCGTTTTGGTGTCCAGGGAAGGAAATTCCTGATGCCGGGGTCAGGGATTTTTTTGCTGAGAGGTGAATTTTTTTTTTTACCCAAATGTAAAAACAGACGCCAGAATGGGATTTGGGGTTAAATTTCATACTCAAAAATAGTGCTTTTTCTACTTGTTAAAAATTGAGCCATTTTGGTGTCCTAGGAAGGAAATTCCTGATGCCGGGGTCAGGGATTTTTTTGCTGAGAGGTGAATTTTTTTTTTGACCCAAATTTAAAAACGGACACCAGAATGCGATTTGGGGTTAAATTTCATGCTTAAAAATGGTGCTTTTTCTAGTTTTTAAAAATTGAGCCGTTTTGGTGTCCAGGGAAGGAAATTCCTGATGCCGGGGTCAGGGATTTTTTTGCTCAGGAGGTGAAATTTTTTTTTGACCCAAATGTAAAAACGGACGCCAAAATGGGATTCGGGGTTAAATTTCATGCTTAAAAATGGTGCTTCCCCCCCCCCCCTCCTCTTCCCCCATTAGTTTTAAAAATTGAGCCGTTTGGTGTCCAGGGAAGGAAATTCTGATGCGGGGTCAGGATTTTTTTGCGAGAGGCTGAATTTTTTTTTACCCAATGTAAAACAGACGCAGAATGGGGCTTTGGGGTAAATTCATGCTCAAAATAGTGTTTTTCTACTTGTATAAAAATTGAAGCCGTTTGGTGTCCTAGGAAGGAAATTCCTGAGCGGTCAGGAGTTTTTGTCAGAGTTGAATTTGTTTGACCAACATGTAGAAAACGGACCCAGAATGGGGATTAGGGGTTAAATCATGCTGAAAAATGGTGCGTTATAGTTTTTAAAAAATTGAGCCGTTTTGGTGTCCTAGGAAGGAAATTCCTGATGCCGGGGTCAGGGATTTTTTTGCTGAGAGGTGAATTTTTTTTTTGACCCAAATTTAAAAACGGACACCAGAATGCGATTTGGGGTTAAATTTCATGCTGAAAAATGGTGCTTTTTCTACTTTTTAAAAATTGAGCCGTTTTGGTGTCCAGGGAAGGAAATTCCTGATGCCGGGGTCAGGGATTTTTTTGCTGAGAGGTGAATTTTTTTTTTGACCCAAATTTAAAAACGGACGCCAGAATGGGATTCGGGGTTAAATTTCATGCTTAAAAATGGTGCTTTTATTAGTTTTTAAAAATTGAGCCGTTTTGGTGTCCAGGGAAGGAAATTCCTGATGCCGGGGTCAGGGATTTTTTTGCTGAGAGGTGAATTTTTTTTTTTACCCAAATGTAAAAACAGATGCCAGAATGGGATTTCGGGTTAAATTTCATACTCAAAAATGGTGCTTTTATTAGTTTTTAAAAATTGAGCCGTTTTGATGTCCAGGGAAGGAAATTCCTGATGCCGGGGTCAGGGATTTTTTTGCTGAGAGGTGAATTTTTTTTTGACCCAAATGTAAAAAGGGACACCAGAATGGAATTCGGGGTTAAATTTCATGCTTAAAAATGGTGCTTTTATTAGTTTTTAAAAATTGAGCCGTTTTGGTGTCCAGGGAAGGAAATTCCTGATGCCGGGGTCAGGGATTATTTTGATCAGGAGGTGAATTTTTTTTTGACCCAAATGTAAAAACGGACGCCAGAATGGAATTCGGGGTTAAATTTCATGCTTAAAAATGGTGCTTTTATTAGTTTTTAAAAATTGAGCCGTTTTGGTGTCCAGGGAAGGAAATTCCTGATGCCGGGGTCAGGGATTTTTTTGCTGAGAGGTGAATTTTTTTTTGACCCAAATGTAAAAACCGACGCCAGAATGGAGCTTGGGTTAAATTTCATGCAAAAATAGTGCTTTTTCTAATGTTAAAATTGAAGCCGTTTTTGGTGTCCTCGAAGGAAATTCCTGATCCCGGGGTCAGGGATTTTTTTGATCAGGAGGTGAATTTTTTTTTGACCCAAATGTAAAAACGGACGCCAGCATGGAATTCGGCGTTAAATTTCATGCTTAAAAATGGTGCTTTTATTAGTTTTTAAAAATTGAGCCGTTTTGGTGTCCAGGGAAGGAAATTCCTGATGCCGGGGTCAGGGATTTTTTTGATCAGGAGGTGAATTTTTTTTTGACCCAAATGTAAAAACGGACGCCAGCATGGAATTCGGCGTTAAATTTCATGCTTAAAAATGGTGCTTTTATTAGTTTTTAAAAATTGAGCCGTTTTGGTGTCCAGGGAAGGAAATTCCTGATGCCGGGGTCAGGGATTTTTTTGATCAGGAGGTGAATTTTTTTTTTCACCCAAGTGTAAAAACGGACGCCAGAATGGGATTCGGGGTTAAATTTCATGCTGAAAAATGGTGCTTTTATTAGTTTTTAAAAATTGAGCCGTTTTGGTGTCCAGGGAAGGAACTTCCTGATGCCGGGGTCAGGGATTTTTTTGCTGAGAGGTGAATTTTTTTTTTACCCAAATGTAAAAAGGGACACCAGAATGGAATTCGGGGTTAAATTTCATGCTTAAAAATGGTGCTTTTATTAGTTTTTAAAAATTGAGCCGTTTGGTGTCCAGGGAAGGAAAATTCCTGATGGGAATTTTTTGGCTGAGGAGGTCTAAATTTTTTTCTTTTGACCCATGTAAAAAAACGGCACGCTAGAATGGGATTTGGGGTTAAATTTCATGCTCAAAAATAGTGCTTTTTCTACTTGTTAAAAATTGAGCCGTTTTGGTGTCCTAGGAAGGAAATTCCTGATGCCGGGCTCAGGGATTTTTTTGCTCAGGAGTTGAATTTGTTTTTGACCCAAATGTAGAAACGGACGCCAGAATGGGATTCGGGGTTAAATTTCATGCTGAAAAATGGTGCTTTTATTAGTTTTTAAAAATTGAGCCGTTTTGGTGTCCAGGGAAGGAAATTCCTGATGCCGGGGTCAGGGATTTTTTTGCTGAGGAGGTGAAATTTTTTTTTGACCCAAATGTAAAAACGGACGCCAGAATGGGATTCGGGGTTAAATTTCATGCTCAAAAATGGTGCTTTTATTAGTTTTTAAAAATTGAGCCGTTTTGGTATCCGGGGAAGGAAATTCCTGATGCCGGGGTCAGGGATTTTTTTGCTCAGGATGTGAAATTTTTTTTTGACCCAAATGTAAAAACAGACGCCAGACTGGGATTCGGGGTTAAATTTCATGCTCAAAAATGCTGCTTTTTCTACTTGTTAAAAATTGAGCCGTTTTCAGGGATTTTTTTGATGAGGTGAAATGTTTTTTTTACCCAAATGTAAAAACGGACGCCAGAATGGGATTCGGGATTAAATTTCATGCTTAAAAATGGTGCTTTTTCTAGTTTTTAAAAATTGAGCCGTTTTGGTGTCCAGGGAAGGAAATTCCTGATGCCGGGGTCAGGGATTTTTTTGCTCAGGTGGTGAAATTTTTTTTTTGACCCAAATGTAAAAAGACGCCAAAATGGTATTCGGGGTTAAATTTCATGCTCAAAAATGGTGCTTTTTCTCGTTTTTAAAAATTGAGCCGTTTTGGTGTCCAGGGAAGGAAATTCCTGATGCCGGGGTCAGGGATTTTTTTGCTCAGGTGGTGAATTTTTTTTTTTGACCCAAATGTAAAAACGGATGCCAAAATGGGATTCGGGGTTAAATTTCATGCTCAAAAATGGTGCTTTTTCTAGTTTTTAAAAATTGAGCCGTTTTGGTGTCCAGGGAAGGAAATTCCTGATGCCGGGGTCAGGGATTTTTTTGCTCACGAGGTGAAATTTTTTTTTTGACCCAAATGTAAAAACGGATGCCAGAAAGGGATTCGGGGTTAAATTTCATGCTCAAAAATGGTGCTTTTTCTAGTTTTTAAAAATTGAGCCGTTTTGGTGTCCAGGGAAGGAAATTCCTGATGCCGGGGTCAGGGATTTTTTTGCTCAGGTGGTGAATTTTTTTTTTTACCCAAATGTAAAAACGGACGCCAGAATGGGATTCAGGGTTAAATTCATGCTCAAAAATGGTTCTTTTTATAGTTTTTAAAAAATGAGCGTTGGTGTCCAGGGAAGGAAATTCCTGATCCGGGGGTCAGGGAATTTTTTTGCTGAGGAGGTTAAATTTTTTGTTTTTTTGACCCAAAGTTAAAAACGGACGCTAGAAGGGATTCGGGGTTATATTTCATGCTCAACAAATGGTGCTGTTCTAGTTTTTAAAAATTGAGCCGTTTTTGGTGTCCAGGAAGGAAAATTTCGGATGCCGGGGTCAGGGATTTTTTTGATAGGAGGTGGAAATTTTTTTTTTGACCCAAATTTAAAAACGGACAGCAGAATGGGATTCGGGGTTAAATTTCATGCTCAAAAATGGTGCTTTTTCTACTTTTTAAAAATTGAGCCGTTTTGGTGTCCAGGGAAGGAAATTCTTGATGCCGGGGTCAGGGATTTTTTTGCTGAGGAGGTGAAATATTTTTTTTACCCAAATGTAAAAACGGACGCCAGAATGGGATTCTGGGTTAAATTTCATGCTCAAAAATGGTGCTTTTTCTAGTTTTTAAAAATTGAGCCGTTTTGGTGTCCAGGGAAGGAAATTCCTGATGCCGGGGGTCAGGGATTTTTTTGCTCAGGATGTGAAATTTTTTTTTCACCCAAATGTAAAAACAGACGCCAGACTGGGATTCGGGGTTAAATTTCATGCTCAAAAATGGTGCTTTTTCTAGTTTTTAAAAATTGAGCCGTTTTGTTGTCCAGGGAAGGAAATTCCTGATGCCGGGGTCAGGGATTTTTTTGATCAGGAGGTGAAATTTTTTTTTTGACCCAAATGTAGAAACGGACGCCAGAATGGGATTCGGGGTTAAATTTCATGCTCAAAAATGGTGCTTTTTCTAGTTTTTAAAAATTGAGCCGTTTTGTTGTCCAGGGAAGGAAATTCCTGATGCCGGGGTCAGGGATTTTTTTGATCAGGAGGTGAAATTTTTTTTTTGACCCAAATGTAGAAACGGACGCCAGAATGGGATTCGGGGTTAAATTTCATGCTTAAAAATGGTGCTTTTTCTAGTTTTTTAAAATTGAGCCGTTTTGGTGTCCAGGGAAGGAAATTCTTGATGCCGGGGTCAGGGATTTTTTTGCTGAGGAGGTGAAATATTTTTTTTACCCAAATGTAAAAACGGACGCCAGAATGGGATTCGGGGTTAAATTTCATGCTCAAAAATGGTGCTTTTTCTAATTTTTAAAAATTGAGCCGTTTTGGTGTCCAGGGAAGGAAATTCCTGATGCCGGGGTCAGGGATTTTTTTGCTCAGGATGTGAAATTTTTTTTTGACCTAAATGTAAAGACAGACGCCAGACTGGGATTCGGGGTTAAATTTCATGCTTAAAAATGGTGCTTTTTCTAGTTTTTAAAAATTGAGCCGTTTTGGTGTCCAGGGAAGGAAATTTCTGATGCCGGGGTCAGGGATTTTTTTGCTCAGGAGGTGAAATTTTTTTTTGACCCAAATGTAAAAACGGACACCAGAATGGGATTCGGGATTAAATTTCATGCTCAAAAATGGTGCTTTTTCTAGTTTTTAAAAATTGAGCCGTTTTGGTGTCCAGGGAAGGAAATTCCTGATGCCGGGGTCAGGGATTTTTTTGCGCAGGAGGTGAAATTTTTTTTTGACCCAAATGTAAAAACGGATGCCAAAATGGGATTCGGGGTTAAATTTCATGCTTAAAAATGGTGCTTTTATTAGTTTTTAAAAATTGAGCCGTTTTGGTGTCCGGGTAAGGAAATTCCTGATGCCGGGGTCAGGGATTTTTTTGATCAGGAGGTGAAATTTTTTTTTTGACCCAAATATAAAAACGGACGCAAGAATGGGATTCGGGGTTAAATTTCATGCTTAAAAATGGTGCTTTTTCTAGTTTTTAAAAATTGAGCCGTTTTGGTGTCCAGGGAAGGAAATTCCTGATGCCGGGGTCAGGGATTTTTTTGATCAGGAGGTGATTTTTTTTTTTGACCCAAATATAAAAACGGACGCAAGAATGGGATTCAGGGTTAAATTTCATGCTTAAAAATGGTGCTTTTTCTAGTTTTTAAAAATTGAGCCGTTTTGGTGTCCAGGGAAGGAAATTCCTGATGCCGGGGTCAGGGATTTTTTTGTTCAGGAGGTGAAATTTTTTTTTGACCCAAATGTAAAAACGGACGCTAGAATGGGATTCGGGGTTAAATTTCATGCTCAAAAATGGTGCTTTTCCTAGTTTTTAAAAATTGAGGCGTTTTGGTGTCCAGGGAAGGAAATTCCTGATGCCGGGGTCAGGGATTTTTTTGCTGAGGAGGTGAAATTTTTTTTTGACCCAAATGTAAAAACAGATGCCAGAATGGGATTTGGGGTTAAATTTCATGCTCAAAAATGCTGCTTTTTCTACTTGTTAAAAATTGAGCCGTTTTCAGGGATTTTTTTGCTAAGGAGGTGAAATTTGTTTTTGACCCAAACGTAAAAACGGATGCCAGAATGTGATTCGGGGTTAAATTTCATGCTTAAAAATGGTGCTTTTTCTAGTTTTTAAAAATTGAGCCGTTTTGGTGTCCAGGGAAGGAAATTCCTGATGCCGGGGTCAGGGATTTTTTTGCTGAGGAGGTGAAATGTTTTTTTTACCCAAATGTAAAAACGGACGCCAGAATGGGATTCGGGGTTAAATTTCATGCTCAAAAATGGTGCTTTTTCTAGTTTTTAAAAATTGAGCCGTTTTGGTGTCCAGGGAAGGAAATTCCTGATGCCGGGGTCAGGGATTTTTTTGCTCAGGATGTGAAATTTTTTTTTGACCCAAATGTAAAAACGGACGCCAGAATGGGATTCGGGGTTAAATTTCATGCTCAAAAATGGTGCTTTTTCTAGTTTTTAAAAATTGAGCCGTTTTGGTGTCCAGGGAAGGAAATTCTTGATGCCGGGGTCAGGGATTTTTTTGCTGAGGAGGTGAAATTTTTTTTTGACCCAAATGTAAAAACGGATGCCAAAATGGGATTCGGGGTTAAATTTCATGCTTAAAAATGGTGCTTTTATTAGTTTTAAAAATTGAGCCGTTTTGGTGTCCGGGTAAGGAAATTCCTGATGCCGGGGTCAGGGATTTTTTTGATCAGGAGGTGAAATTTTTTTTTTGACCCAAATATAAAAACGGACGCAAGAATGGGATTCGGGGTTAAATTTCATGCTTAAAAATGGTGCTTTTTCTAGTTTTTAAAAATTGAGCCGTTTTGGTGTCCAGGGAAGGAAATTCCTGATGCCGGGGTCAGGGATTTTTTTGCTCACGAGGTGAAATTTTTTTTTTGACCCAAATGTAAAAACGGATGCCAGAAAGGGATTCGGGGTTAAATTTCATGCTCAAAAATGGTGCTTTTTCTAGTTTTTAAAAATTGAGCCGTTTTGGTGTCCAGGGAAGGAAATTCCTGATGCCGGGGTCAGGGATTTTTTTGCTCAGGTGGTGAATTTTTTTTTTTACCCAAATGTAAAAACGGACGCCAGAATGGGATTCAGGGTTAAATTTCATGCTCAAAAATGGTGCTTTTTCTAGTTTTTAAAAATTGAGCCGTTTTGGTGTCCAGGGAAGGAAATTCCTGATGCCGGGGTCAGGGATTTTTTTGATCAGGAGGTGAAATTTTTTTTTGACCCAAATGTAAAAACGGATGCCAAAATGGGATTCGGGGTTAAATTTCATGCTCAAAAATGGTGCTTTTTCTAGTTTTTAAAAATTGAGCCGTTTTGGTGTCCAGGGAAGGAAATTCCTGATGCTGGGGTCAGGGATTTTTATGCTCAGGAGGTGAATTTTTTTTTTGACCCAAATGTAAAAACGGACGCCAGAATGGGATTCGGCGTTAAATTTCATGCTTAAAAATGGTGCTTTTATTAGTTTTTAAAAATTGAGCCGTTTTGGTGTCCAGGGAAGGAAATTCCTTGATGCCGGGGTCAGGGATTTTTTTGCTCAGGTGGTGAAATTTTTTTTTTGACCCAAATGTAAAAAGACGCCAGAATGGGATTTGGGGTTAAATTTCATGCTTAAAAATGGTGCTTTTATTAGTTTTTAAAAATTGAGCCGTTTTGGTGTCCAGGGAAGGAAATTCCTGATGCCGGGGTCAGGGATTTTTTTGATGAGGAGGTGAAATATTTTTTTTACCCAAATGTAAAAACGGACGCCAGAATGGGATTCGGGGTTAAATTTCATGCTCAAAAATGGTGCTTTTTCTAGTTTTTAAAAATTGAGCCGTTTTGGTGTCCAGGAAAGGAAATTCCTGATGCCGGGGTCAGGGATTTTTTTGCTCAGGAGGTGAATTTTCTTTTTGACCCAAATGTAAAAACAGATGCCAGAATGGGATTTGGGGTTAAATTTCATGCTTAAAAATGGTGCTTTTATTAGTTTTTAAAAATTGAGCCGTTTTGGTGTCCGGGGAAGGAAATTCCTGATGCCGGGGTCAGGGATTTTTTTGCTCAGGAGGTGAAATTTTTTTTTGACCCAAATGTAAAAACGGACGCCAGAATGGGATTTGGGGTTAAATTTCATGCTTAAAAATGGTGCTTTTTCTCGTTTTTAAAAATTGAGCCGTTTTGGTGTCCAGGGAAGGAAATTTCTGATGCCGGGGTCAGGGATTTTTTTGCTCAGGTGGTGAAATTTTTTTTTGACCCAAATGTAAAAACGGACGCCAGAATGGGATTCGGGGTTAAATTTCATGCTCCAAAATGGTGCTTTTTCTCGTTTTTAAAAATTGAGCCGTTTTGGTGTCCAGGGAAGGAAATTTCTGATGCCGGGGTCAGGGATTTTTTTGCTCAGGTGGTGAATTTTTTTTTTTGACCCAAATGTAAAAACGGACGCCGAAAGGGATATCGGGGTTTAAATTTCAGCTAAAAAATGGTGCTTTTCTAAGTTTTTACAAATGAGCCGTTTTCGGTGTTCAGGGAAGGAAATTCCTGATGCCTGGGTGTCAGGGATGTTTTTGTCTCAGGAGGGGTGAAATTATGTTTCGACCCAAAGTAAAAACGGACGCCAGAATGGGATTCGGGGTTAAATTTCATGCTCAAAAATGGTGCTTTTTCTAGTTTTTAAAAATTGAGCCGTTTTGGTGTCCAGGGAAGGAAATTCCTGATGCCGGGGTCAGGGATTTTTTTGATCAGGAGGTGATTTTTTTTTTTGACCCAAATATAAAAACGGACGCCAGAATGGGATTCGGGGTTAAATTTCATGCTTAAAAATGGTGCTTTTTCTAGTTTTTAAAAATTGAGCCGTTTTGGTGTCCAGGGAAGGAAATTCCTGATGCCGGGGTCAGGGATTTTTTTGATCAGGAGGTGAAATTTTTTTTTGACCCAAATGTAAAAACGGACGCCAGAATGGGATTCGGGGTTAAATTTCATGCTTAAAAATGGTGCTTTTTCTAGTTTTTAAAAATTGAACGGTTTTGGTGTCCAGGGAAGGAAATTCCTGATGCCGGGGTCAGGGATTTTTTTGTTCAGGAGGTGAAATTTTTTTTTGACCCAAATGTAAAAACGGACGCCAGAATGGGATTCGGGGTTAAATTTCATGCTTAAAAATGGGTGCTTTTTCTAGTTTAAAAAATTGAGCCGTTTTGGTGTCATCAGGGAAGGAAAATTCCTGATGATGCCGGGGTCAGGGGATTTTTTGTTCAGGAGGTGAATTTTTTTTTTGACCCAAATGTAAAAACGGGCACGCACAATGGGATTTGGGGTTAAATTCATGCTTAAAAAGGTGCTTGTATTTAGTTTTTAAAAATTGAGCCGTTTGGTGGTCCGGGGAAGGAAATTAATGATGCAGGGGTCAGGATTTTTTGCTCAGGAAGAGTGAAAATTTTTATTTGACCAAATCGTAAAAAAAAGGACGCCAGAAACAGAATGGGATTCGGGGTAAAATTTCATGCTCAAAATGGTGCTTTTCTCGTTTTTTAAAAATTGAGCCGTTTTTTGGTGTCCAGGAAGGAAATTTCTGATGCGGGGTCAGGGATTTTTTTGCTCAGGGGTGAATTTTTTTTGACCCAAATGTAAAAACGGACGCCAGAAAGGGATTCGGGGTTAAATTTCATGCTTAAAAATGGTGCTTTTTCGAGTTTTTAAAAATTGAGCCGTTTTGGTGTCCAGGGAAGGAAATTCCTGATGCCGGGGTCAGGGATTTTTTTGCTCAGGAGGTGAAATTATGTTTTGACCCAAATGTAAAAACGGACGCCAGAATGGGATTCGGGGTTAAATTTCATGCTTTAAAATGGTGCTTTTTCTAGTTTTTAAAAATTGAGCCGTTTTGGTGTCCAGGGAAGGAAATTCCTGATGCCGGGGTCAGGGATTTTTTTGCTCAGGAGGTGAATTTATGTTTTGACCCAAATGTAAAAACGGACGCCAGAATGGGATTCGGGGTTAAATTTCATGCTTAAAAATGGTGCTTTTTCTAGTTTTTAAAAATTGAGCCGTTTTGGTGTCCAGGGAAGGAAATTCCTGATGCCGGGATCAGGGATTTTTTTGCTCAGGAGGTGAAATTATGTTTTGACCCAAATGTAAAAACGGATGCCAGAATGGGATTCGGGGTTAAATTTCATGCTTAAAAATGGTGCTTTTTCTACTTTTTAAAAATTGAGCCGTTTTGGTGTCCAGGGAAGGAAATTCCTGATGCCGGGGTCAGGGATTTTTTTGCTCAGGAGGTGAAATATTTTTTTTACCCAAATGTAAAAACGGACGCCAGAATGGGATTCGGGCAGTTAAATTTCATGCTTAAAAAATGGTGCTTATTCTGTTTTTAAAAATGAGGCCGTTTTGGTGTCAGGGAGGAGGAAATTCCTGATGCCGGGGGTCACGGGATTTTTTTTGATAAGGAGCGTATTTTTTTTTTGACCCAAATGTAAAAACGGACGCCAGAATGGGATTCGGGGTTAAATTTCATGCTCAAAAATGGTGCTTTTTCTCGTTTTTAAAAATTGAGCCGTTTTGGTGTCCAGGGAAGGAAATTCCTGATGCCGGGGTCAGGGATTTTTTTGTTCAGGAGGTGAAATTTTTTTTTGACCCAAATGTAAAAACGGACGCCACAATGGGATTTGGGGTTAAATTTCATGCTTAAAAATGGTGCTTTTATTAGTTTTTAAAAATTGAGCCGTTTTGGTGTCCGGGGAAGGAAATTCCTGATGCCGGGGTCAGGGATTTTTTTGCTCAGGAGGTGAAAATTTTTTTTGACCCAAATGTAAAAACGGACGCCAGAATGGGATTCGGGGTTAAATTTCATGCTCAAAAATGGTGCTTTTTCTCGTTTTTAAAAATTGAGCCGTTTTGGTGTCCAGGGAAGGAAATTTCTGATGCCGGGGTCAGGGATTTTTTTGCTCAGGTGGTGAATTTTTTTTTTTGACCCAAATGTAAAAACGGACGCCAGAAAGGGATTCGGGGTTAAATTTCATGCTTAAAAATGGTGCTTTTTCGAGTTTTTAAAAATTGAGCCGTTTTGGTGTCCAGGGAAGGAAATTCCTGATGCCGGGGTCAGGGATTTTTTTGCTCAGGAGGTGAAATTATGTTTTGACCCAAATGTAAAAACGGACGCCAGAATGGGATTCGGGGTTAAATTTCATGCTTTAAAATGGTGCTTTTTCTAGTTTTTAAAAATTGAGCCGTTTTGGTGTCCAGGGAAGGAAATTCCTGATGCCGGGGTCAGGGATTTTTTTGCTCAGGAGGTGAAATTTATGTTTTGACCCAAATGTAAAAACGGACGCCAGAATGGGATTCGGGGTTAAATTTCATGCTCAAAAGTGGTGCTTTTTCTAGTTTTTAAAAATTGAGCCGTTTTGGTGTCCAGGGAAGGAAATTCCTGATGCCAGGGTCAGGGATTTTTTTGCTCAGGAGGTGAAATATTTTTTTTGACCCAAATTTAAAAACAGACGCCAGAATGGGATTCGGGGTTAAATTCAGATTAAAAATGGTGCTTTTTCTAGTTTTTAAAAATTGAGACGTTTGGGTTGCCAAGAGGAAGAAATTCCGATGCCGGAGGTCAGGGATTTTTTTGTTCAGTAGGTGACATTTTTTTTTGACCCCAATGTAAAAAACGGGGACGCCACAATGGATTCGGGGTTAACTTCAGCTTAAAAAATGGTGCTTTTTCTAGTTTTTAAAAATTGAGCCGTTTTGGTGTCCGGGGAAGGAAATTCCTGATGCCGGGGTCAGGGATTTTTTTGCTCAGGAGGTGAAATTTTTTTTGACCCAAATGTAAAAACAGATGCCAGAATGGGATTTGGGGTTAAATTTCATGCTCAAAAATGCTGCTTTTTCTACTTGTTAAAAATTGAGCCGTTTTCAGGGATTTTTTTGCTCAGGAGGTGAAATTTTTTTTTTGACCCAAATGTAAAAACGGATGCCAGAATGGGATTCGGGGTTAAATTTCATGCTTAAAAATGGTGCTTTTTCTAGTTTTTAAAAATTGAGCCGTTTTGGTGTCCAGGGAAGGAAATTCCTGATGCCGGGGTCAGGGATTTTTTTGCTGAGGAGGTGAAATGTTTTTTTTACCCAAATGTAAAAACGGACGCCAGAATGGGATTCGGGGTTAAATTTCATGCTCAAAAATGGTGCTTTTTCTAGTTTTTAAAAATTGAGCCGTGTTGGTGTCCAGGGAAGGAAATTCCTGATGCCGGGGTCAGGGATTTTTTTGCTGAGGAGGTGAAATGTTTTTTTTACCCAAATGTAAAAACGGACGCCAGAATGGGATCCGGGGTTAAATTTCATACTCAAAAATGGTGCTTTTTCTAGTTTTTAAAAATTGAGCCGTTTTGGTGTCCAGGGAAGGAAATTCCTGATGCCAGGGTCAGGGATTTTTTTGCTCAGGAGGAGAAATTTTTTTTTTGACCCAAATTTAAAAACAGACGCCAGAATGGGATTCGGGGTTAAATTTCTGATGCCGGGGTCAGGTATTTTTTTGCTTAGGAGGTGAAATTTGTTTTTGACCCAAATGTAAAAACAGACGCCAGAATGGGATTTGGGGTTAAATTTCATGCTCAAGGTGCTTTTTCTAGTTTTTAAATAATTGAGCCGTTTTGGTGTCCAGGGAAAGAAATTCCTGATGCTGGGGTCGGGGATTTTTTTGCTCAGGAGGTGAAATTTTTTTTTGACCCAAATGTAAAAACGGACGCAAGAATGGGATTCGGGGTTAAATTTGATGGTCAAAAATGGTGCTTTTTCTACTTTTTAAAAATTGAGCCGTTTTGGTGTCCAGGGAAGGAAATTCCTGATGCCGGGGTCAGGGATTTTTTTGCTCAGGATGTGAATTTTTTTTTTGACCCAAATGTAAAAACCGATGCCAGAATGGGAGTCGGGGTTAAATTTCATGCTCAAAAATGGTGCTTTTTCTACTTTTTACAAATTGAGCCGTTTTGGTGTCCAGGGAAGGAAATTCCTGACGCCGGGGTCAGGGATTTTTTTGCTCAGGAGGTGACATTTTTTTTGACCCAAATGTAAAAATGGATGCCAGAATGGGATTCGTGGTTAAATTTCTGATGCCAGGGTCAGGGATTTTTTTGCTCAGGAGGTGAATTTTTTTTTTGACCCAAATTTAAAAACGGACACCAGAATGGGATTCGGGGTTAAATTTCATGCTTAAAAATGGTGCTTTTTCTACTTTTAAAAAATTGAGCCGTTTTGGTGTCCAGGGAAAGAAATTCCTGATGCCAGGGTCAGGGAATTTTTGCTCAGGAGGTGAATTTTTTTTTTGACCCAAATTTAAAAACGGACACCAGAATGGGATTCGGGGTTAAATTTCATGCTTAAAAATGGTGCTTTTTCTAGTTTTTAAAAATTGAGCCGTTTTGGTGTCCAGGGAAGGAAATTCCTGATGCCGGGTTCAGGGATTTTTTTGCTGAGGAGGTGAATTTTTTTTTTGACCCAAATTTAAAAACGGACAGCAGAATGGGATTCGGGGTTAAATTTCATGCTCAAAAATGGTGCTTTTTCTACTTTTTACAAATTGAACCGTTTTGGTGTCCGGGGACGGAAATTCCTGATGCCAGGGTCAGGGATTTTTTTGCTCAGGAGATGAATTTTTTTTTTGACCCAAATTTAAAAACGGACACCAGAATGGGATTCGGGGTTGAATTTCATGCTTAAAACTGGTGCTTTTTCTAGTTTTTAAAAATTGAGCCGTTTTGGTGTCCAGGGAAGGAAATTCCTGATGCCGGGGTCAGGGATTTTTTTGCTCAGGAGGTGACATTTTTTTTGACGAAATGTAAAAATGGACGCCAGAATGGGATTCGTGGTTAATTTCTGATGCCGGGGTCAGGGATTTTTTTGCTCAGGAGGTGAATTTTTGTTTTGACCCAAATTAAAAACGGACACCAGAATGGGATTCGGGGTTAAATTTCATGCTTAAAAATGGTGCTTTTTCTAGTTTTTAAAAATTGAGCCGTTTTGGTGTCCAGGGAAGGAAATTCCTGCTGCGGGGTCAGGGATTTTTTTGCGAGGAGGTGAAATGTTTTTTTTACCCAAATGTAAAAACGGACGCCAGAATGGGATTCGGGGTTAAATTTCATGCTCAAAAATGGTGCTTTTTCTAGTTTTTAAAAATTGAGCCGTTTTGGTGTCCAGGGAAGGAAATTCCTGATGCCGGGGTCAGGGATTTTTTTGCTGAGGAGGTGAAATGTTTTTTTTACCCAAATGTAAAAACAGACGCCAGAATGGGATCCGGGGTTAAATTTCATGCTCAAAAATGGTGCTTTTTCTAGTTTTTAAAAATTGAGCCGTTTTGGTGTCCAGGGAAGGAAATTCCTGATGCTGGGGTCAGGGATTTTTTTGCTCAGGAGGTGAAATATTTTTTTTGACCCAAATGTAAAAATGGACTCCAGAATGGGATTCTTTGTTAAATTTCTGATGCCGGGGTCAGGGATTTTTTTGCTCAGGAGGTGAATTTTTTTTTTGACCCAAATGTAAAAACGGACACCAGAATGGGATTCGGGGTTAAATTTCATGCTTAAAAATGGTGCTTTTTCTAGTTTTTAAAAATTGAGCCGTTTTGGTGTCCGTGGAAGGAAATTCCTGATGCCGGGGTCAGGGATTTTTTTGCTCAGGATGTGAATTTTTTTTTTGACCCAAATGTAAAAACAGATGCCAGAATGGGAGTCGGGGTTAAATTTCATGCTCAAAAATGGTGCTTTTTCTACTTTTTAAAAATTGAGCCGTTTTGGTGTCCAGGGAAGGAAATTCCTGATGCCGGGGTCAGGGATTTTTTTGCTCAGGAGGTGAAATATTTTTTTTGACCCAAATGTAAAAACGGATGCCAGAATGGGATTCGGGGTTAAATTTCATGCTCAAGGTGCTTTTTCTAGTTTTTAAATAATTGAGCCGTTTTGGTGTCCAAGGAAAGAAATTCCTGATGCCAGGGTCAGGGATTTTTTTGCTCAGGAGGAGAAATTTTTTTTTTGACCCAAATTTAAAAACAGACGCCAGAATGGGATTCGGGGTTAAATTTCTGATGCCGGGGTCAGGTATTTTTTTGCTCAGGAGGTGAAATTTGTTTTTGACCCAAATGTAAAAACAGACGCCAGAATGGGATTTGGGGTTAAATTTCATGCTCAAGGTGCTTTTTCTAGTTTTTAAATAATTGAGCCGTTTTGGTGTCCAGGGAAAGAAATTCCTGATGCTGGGGTCGGGGATTTTTTTGCTCAGGAGGTGAAATTTTTTTTTGACCCAAATGTAAAAACGGACGCAAGAATGGGATTCGGGGTTAAATTTGATGGTCAAAAATGGTGCTTTTTCTACTTTTTAAAAATTGAGCCGTTTTGGTGTCCAGGGAAGGAAATTCCTGATGCCGGGGTCAGGGATTTTTTTGCTCAGGATGTGAATTTTTTTTTTGACCCAAATGTAAAAACCGATGCCAGAATGGGAGTCGGGGTTAAATTTCATGCTCAAAAATGGTGCTTTTTCTACTTTTTACAAATTGAGCCGTTTTGGTGTCCAGGGAAGGAAATTCCTGACGCCGGGGTCAGGGATTTTTTTGCTCAGGAGGTGACATTTTTTTTGACCCAAATGTAAAAATGGATGCCAGAATGGGATTCGTGGTTAAATTTCTGATGCCAGGGTCAGGGATTTTTTTGCTCAGGAGGTGAATTTTTTTTTTGACCCAAATTTAAAAACGGACACCAGAATGGGATTCGGGGTTAAATTTCATGCTTAAAAATGGTGCTTTTTCTACTTTTAAAAAATTGAGCCGTTTTGGTGTCCAGGGAAAGAAATTCCTGATGCCAGGGTCAGGGAATTTTTGCTCAGGAGGTGAATTTTTTTTTTGACCCAAATTTAAAAATGGACACCAGAATGGGATTCGGGTTTAAATTTCATGCTTAAAAATGGTGCTTTTTCTAGTTTTTAAAAATTGAGCCGTTTTGGTGTCCAGGGAAGGAAATTCCTGATGCCGGGGTCAGGGATTTTTTTGCTCAGGAGGTGAATTTTTTTTTTGACCCAAATTTAAAAATGGACACCAGAATGGGATTCGGGTTTAAATTTCATGCTTAAAAATGGTGCTTTTTCTAGTTTTTAAAAATTGAGCCGTTTTGGTGTCCAGGGAAGGAAATGCCGGGGTCAGGGATTTTTTTGCTCAGGAGGTGAATTTTTTTTTGACCCAAATGTAAAATCAGACTTAAGAATGGGATTTGGGGTTAAAATTTATGCTCAAAAATGGTGCATTTTCTACTTTTTATAAATTGAGCCGTTTTGGTTTCCGGGAAAGGAAATTCCAGGGTCAGGGATGTTTTTGCTCAGGATGTGAAATTTTTTTTTGACCCAAATTTAAAAACGGACAGCAGAATGGGATTCGGGGTTAAATTTCATGCTGAAAAATGGTGCTTTTTCTACTTTTTACAAATTGAACCGTTTTGGTGTCCGGGGACGGAAATTCCTGATGCCAGGGTCAGGGATTTTTTTGCTCAGGAGATGAATTTTTTTTTTGACCCAAATTTAAAAACGGACACCAGAATGGGATTCGGGGTTAAATTTCATGCTTAAAACTGGTGCTTTTTCTAGTTTTTAAAAATTGAGCCGTTTTGGTGTCCAGGGAAGGAAATTCCTGATGCCGGGGTCAGGGATTTTTTTGCTCAGGAGGTGACATTTTTTTTGACGAAATGTAAAAATGGACGCCAGAATGGGATTCGTGGTTAAATTTCTGATGCCGGGGTCAGGGATTTTTTTGCTCAGGAGATGAATTTTTTTTTTGACCCAAATATAAAAACGGACACCAGAATGGGATTCGGGGTTAAATTTCATGCTTAAAACTGGTGCTTTTTCTAGTTTTTAAAAATTGAGCCGTTTTGGTGTCCAGGGAAGGAAATTCCTGATGCGGGGTCAGGGATTTCTTTGCTCAGGAGGTGAAATTTTTTTTTGACCCAAATGTAAAAACGGACACCAGAATGGGATTCGGGGTTAAATTTCATGCTTAAAAATGGTGCTTTTTCTAGTTTTTAAAAATTGAGCCGTTTTGGTGTCCGGGGAAGGAAATTCCTGACGCCAAGGTCAGGGATTTTTTTGCTCAGGAGGTGAATTTTTTTTTTGACCCAAATTTAAAAACAGACGCCAGAATGGGATTCGGGGTTAAATTTCTGATGCCGGGGTCAGGTATTTTTTTGCTCAGGAGGTGAAATTTGTTTTTGACCCAAATGTAAAAACAGACGCCAGAATGGGATTTGGGGTTAAATTTCATGCTCAAGGTGCTTTTTCTAGTTTTTAAATAATTGAGCCGTTTTGGTGTCCAGGGAAAGAAATTCCTGATGCTGGGGTCGGGGATTTTTTTGCTCAGGAGGTGAAATTTTTTTTTGACCCAAATGTAAAAACGGACGCAAGAATGGGATTCGGGGTTAAATTTGATGGTCAAAAATGGTGCTTTTTCTACTTTTTAAAAATTGAGCCGTTTTGGTGTCCAGGGAAGGAAATTCCTGATGCCGGGGTCAGGGATTTTTTTGCTCAGGATGTGAATTTTTTTTTTGACCCAAATGTAAAAACCGATGCCAGAATGGGAGTCGGGGTTAAATTTCATGCTCAAAAATGGTGCTTTTTCTACTTTTTACAAATTGAGCCGTTTTGGTGTCCAGGGAAGGAAATTCCTGACGCCGGGGTCAGGGATTTTTTTGCTCAGGAGGTGACATTTTTTTTGACCCAAATGTAAAAATGGATGCCAGAATGGGATTCGTGGTTAAATTTCTGATGCCAGGGTCAGGGATTTTTTTGCTCAGGAGGTGAATTTTTTTTTTGACCCAAATTTAAAAACGGACACCAGAATGGGATTCGGGGTTAAATTTCATGCTTAAAAATGGTGCTTTTTCTACTTTTAAAAAATTGAGCCGTTTTGGTGTCCAGGGAAGGAAATTCCTGATGCCAGGGTCAGGGAATTTTTGCTCAGGAGGTGAATTTTTTTTTTGACCCAAATTTAAAAACGGACACCAGAATGGGATTCGGGGTTAAATTTCATGCTTAAAAATGGTGCTTTTTCTAGTTTTTAAAAATTGAGCCATTTTGGTGTCCGGGGAAGGAAATTCCTGATGCCGGGGTCAGGGATTTTTTTGCTCAGGAGGTGAAATATTTTTTTTGACCCAAATGTAAAAACGGATGCCAGAATGGGATTCGGGGTTAAATTTCATGCTCAAGGTGCTTTTTCTAGTTTTTAAATAATTGAGCCGTTTTGGTGTCCAGGGAAAGAAATTCCTGATGCCAGGGTCAGGGATTTTTTTGCTCAGGAGGTGAAATATTTTTTTTCACCCAAATTTAAAAACAGACGCCAGAATGGGATTCGGGGTTAAATTTCTGATGCCGGGGTCAGATATTTTTTTGCTCAGGAGGTGAAATTTGTTTTTGACCCAAATGTAAAAACAGACGCCAGAATGGGATTTGGGGTTAAATTTCATGCTCAAGGTGCTTTTTCTAGTTTTTAAATAATTGAGCCGTTTTGGTGTCCAGGGAAAGAAATTCCTGATGCTGGGGTCAGGGATTTTTTTGCTCAGGAGGTGAAATTTTTTTTTGACCCAAATGTAAAAACGGACGCAAGAATGGGATTCGGGGTTAAATTTGATGGTCAAAAATGGTGCTTTTTCTACTTTTTAAAAATTGAGCCGTTTTGGTGTCCAGGGAAGGAAATTCCTGATGCCGGGGTCAGGGATTTTTTTGCTCAGGATGTGAATTTTTTTTTTGACCCAAATGTAAAAACCGATGCCAGAATGGGAGTCGGGGTTAAATTTCATGCTGAAAAATGGTGCTTTTTCTACTTTTTACAAATTGAGCCGTTTTGGTGTCCAGGGAAGGAAATTCCTGATGCCGGGGTCAGGGATTTTTTTGCTCAGGAGGTGAATTTTTTTTTTGACCCAAATTTAAAAACGGACACCAGAATGGGATTCGGGGTTAAATTTCATGCTTAAAAATGGTGCTTTTTCTAGTTTTTAAAAATTGAGCCGTTTTGGTGTCCAGGGAAGGAAATTCCTGATGCCGGGGTCAGGGATTTTTTTGCTCAGGAGGTGAATTTTTTTTTTGACCCAAATTTAAAAATGGACACCAGAATGGGATTCGGGTTTAAATTTCATGCTTAAAAATGGTGCTTTTTCTAGTTTTTAAAAATTGAGCCGTTTTGGTGTCCAGGGAAGGAAATGCCGGGGTCAGGGATTTTTTTGCTCAGGAGGTGAATTTTTTTTTGACCCAAATGTAAAATCAGACTTAAGAATGGGATTTGGGGTTAAAATTTATGCTCAAAAATGGTGCATTTTCTACTTTTTATAAATTGAGCCGTTTTGGTTTCCGGGAAAGGAAATTCCAGGGTCAGGGATGTTTTTGCTCAGGATGTGAAATTTTTTTTTGACCCAAATTTAAAAACGGACAGCAGAATGGGATTCGGGGTTAAATTTCATGCTGAAAAATGGTGCTTTTTCTACTTTTTACAAATTGAACCGTTTTGGTGTCCGGGGACGGAAATTCCTGATGCCAGGGTCAGGGATTTTTTTGCTCAGGAGATGAATTTTTTTTTGACCCAAATTTAAAAACGGACACCAGAATGGGATTCGGGGTTAAATTTCATGCTTAAAACTGGTGCTTTTTCTAGTTTTTAAAAATTGAGCCGTTTTGGTGTCCAGGGAAGGAAATTCCTGATGCGGGGTCAGGGATTTCTTTGCTCAGGAGGTGAAATTTTTTTTTGACCCAAATGTAAAAACGGACACCAGAATGGGATTCGGGGTTAAATTTCATGCTTAAAAATGGTGCTTTTTCTAGTTTTTAAAAATTGAGCCGTTTTGGTGTCCGGGGAAGGAAATTCCTGACGCCAAGGTCAGGGATTTTTTTGCTCAGGAGGTGAATTTTTTTTTTGACCCAAATTTAAAAACGGACACCAGAATGTAATTCGGGGTTAAATTTCATGCTTAAAAATGGTGCTTTTTCTAGTTTTTAAAAATTGAGCCATTTTGGTGTCCGGGGAAGGAAATTCCTGATGCCGGGGTCAGGGATTTTTTTGCTCAGGAGGTGAAATATTTTTTTTGACCCAAATGTAAAAACGGATGCCAGAATGGGATTCGGGGTTAAATTTCATGCTCAAGGTGCTTTTTCTAGTTTTTAAATAATTGAGCCGTTTTGGTGTCCAGGGAAAGAAATTCCTGATGCCAGGGTCAGGGATTTTTTTGCTCAGGAGGTGAAATATTTTTTTTCACCCAAATTTAAAAACAGACGCCAGAATGGGATTCGGGGTTAAATTTCTGATGCCGGGGTCAGATATTTTTTTGCTCAGGAGGTGAAATTTGTTTTTGACCCAAATGTAAAAACAGACGCCAGAATGGGATTTGGGGTTAAATTTCATGCTCAAGGTGCTTTTTCTAGTTTTTAAATAATTGAGCCGTTTTGGTGTCCAGGGAAAGAAATTCCTGATGCTGGGGTCAGGGATTTTTTTGCTCAGGAGGTGAAATTTTTTTTTGACCCAAATGTAAAAACGGACGCAAGAATGGGATTCGGGGTTAAATTTGATGGTCAAAAATGGTGCTTTTTCTACTTTTTAAAAATTGAGCCGTTTTGGTGTCCAGGGAAGGAAATTCCTGATGCCGGGGTCAGGGATTTTTTTGCTCAGGAGGTGAATTTTTTTTTGACCCAAATGTAAAAACGGACGCCAGAATGGGATTCGGGGTTAAATTTCATGCTCAAATGGTGCTTTTTCTACTTTTTAAAAATTGAGCCGTTTTGGTGTCCAGGGAAGGAAATTCCTGATGCCGGGGTCAGGGATTTTTTTGCTCAGGAGGTGAATTTTTTTTTTGACCCAAATGTAAAAACAGACGCCAGAATGGGATTCGGGGTTAAATTTCATGCTCAAAAATGGTGCTTTTTCTACTTTTTACAAATTGAGCGTTTTTGGTGTCGGGGAAGAAACTTCCTATGCCGGGTTCAGGGATTTTTTTTGCTCAGAGTGAGTTTTTTTTTTTGACCCATAATATTAAAAACGGACAACCAAATGGGATTTTCGGGGTTAAATTTCATGCTTAAAAATGGTGCTTTTTCTAGTTTTTAAAAATTGAGCCGTTTTGGTGTCCAGGGAAGGAAATTCCTGATGCCGGGGTCAGGGATTTTTTTGCTCAGGAGGTGAATTTTTTTTTTGACCCAAATTTAAAAATGGACACCAGAATGGGATTCGGGTTTAAATTTCATGCTTAAAAATGGTGCTTTTTCTAGTTTTTAAAAATTGAGCCGTTTTGGTGTCCAGGGAAGGAAATGCCGGGGTCAGGGATTTTTTTGCTCAGGAGGTGAATTTTTTTTTGACCCAAATGTAAAATCAGACTTAAGAATGGGATTTGGGGTTAAAATTTATGCTCAAAAATGGTGCATTTTCTACTTTTTATAAATTGAGCCGTTTTGGTTTCCGGGAAAGGAAATTCCAGGGTCAGGGATGTTTTTGCTCAGGATGTGAAATTTTTTTTTGACCCAAATTTAAAAACGGACAGCAGAATGGGATTCGGGGTTAAATTTCATGCTGAAAAATGGTGCTTTTTCTACTTTTTACAAATTGAACCGTTTTGGTGTCCGGGGACGGAAATTCCTGATGCCAGGGTCAGGGATTTTTTTGCTCAGGAGATGAATTTTTTTTTGACCCAAATTTAAAAACGGACACCAGAATGGGATTCGGGGTTAAATTTCATGCTTAAAACTGGTGCTTTTTCTAGTTTTTAAAAATTGAGCCGTTTTGGTGTCCAGGGAAGGAAATTCCTGATGCGGGGTCAGGGATTTCTTTGCTCAGGAGGTGAAATTTTTTTTTGACCCAAATGTAAAAACGGACACCAGAATGGGATTCGGGGTTAAATTTCATGCTTAAAAATGGTGCTTTTTCTAGTTTTTAAAAATTGAGCCGTTTTGGTGTCCGGGGAAGGAAATTCCTGACGCCAAGGTCAGGGATTTTTTTGCTCAGGAGGTGAATTTTTTTTTTGACCCAAATTTAAAAACGGACACCAGAATGTAATTCGGGGTTAAATTTCATGCTTAAAAATGGTGCTTTTTCTAGTTTTTAAAAATTGAGCCATTTTGGTGTCCGGGGAAGGAAATTCCTGATGCCGGGGTCAGGGATTTTTTTGCTCAGGAGGTGAAATATTTTTTTTGACCCAAATGTAAAAACGGATGCCAGAATGGGATTCGGGGTTAAATTTCATGCTCAAGGTGCTTTTTCTAGTTTTTAAATAATTGAGCCGTTTTGGTGTCCAGGGAAAGAAATTCCTGATGCCAGGGTCAGGGATTTTTTTGCTCAGGAGGTGAAATATTTTTTTTCACCCAAATTTAAAAACAGACGCCAGAATGGGATTCGGGGTTAAATTTCTGATGCCGGGGTCAGATATTTTTTTGCTCAGGAGGTGAAATTTGTTTTTGACCCAAATGTAAAAACAGACGCCAGAATGGGATTTGGGGTTAAATTTCATGCTCAAGGTGCTTTTTCTAGTTTTTAAATAATTGAGCCGTTTTGGTGTCCAGGGAAAGAAATTCCTGATGCTGGGGTCGGGGATTTTTTTGCTCAGGAGGTGAAATTTTTTTTTGACCCAAATGTAAAAACGGACGCAAGAATGGGATTCGGGGTTAAATTTGATGGTCAAAAATGGTGCTTTTTCTACTTTTTAAAAATTGAGCCGTTTTGGTGTCCAGGGAAGGAAATTCCTGATGCCGGGGTCAGGGATTTTTTTGCTCAGGATGTGAATTTTTTTTTTGACCCAAATGTAAAAACCGATGCCAGAATGGGAGTCGGGGTTAAATTTCATGCTGAAAAATGGTGCTTTTTCTACTTTTTACAAATTGAGCCGTTTTGGTGTCCAGGGAAGGAAATTCCTGATGCCGGGGTCAGGGATTTTTTTGCTCAGGAGGTGAATTTTTTTTTTGACCCAAATTTAAAAACGGACACCAGAATGGGATTCGGGGTTAAATTTCATGCTTAAAAATGGTGCTTTTATTAGTTTTTAAAAATTGAGCCGTTTTGGTGTCCAGGAAAGGAAATTCCTGATTCCGGGGTCAGGGATTTTTTTGATCAGGAGGTGAATTTTTTTTGACCCAAATGTAAAAACAGACGCCAGAATGGAATTCGGGGTTAAATTTCATGCTTAAAAATGGTGCTTTTATTAGTTTTTAAAAATTGAGCCGTTTTGGTGTCCAGGGAAGGAAATTACTGAGCCGGGGTGTAAGGGATTTTTTTGATGAGAGGTGAATTTTTTTTTTACCCAAATGTAAAAACAGGACGACAGAATGGGATTTGGGGTTAAATTTCATGCTCAAAAATAGTGCTTTTTCTACTTGTTAAAATTGAGCCGTTGTGGTGTGCTAGGAAGGAAATTCCTGATGCCGGGGTCAGGGATTTTTTGCTGTGAGAGGTGAAATTTTTTTTTTGACCCCCAATTTAAAAAACGGACACCAGAATGCGATTGGTTTGAAATTTCAAGCTTAAAAAATGGTTCTGCTTGTTTCTACTTTTAAAAAAAAAAAAAACATTGAGCCGTTCTTGGTGTCCGGGGAAAGGAAATGCCTGATTGCCGGGGTCAGGGGGATTTATGCCAGGGAGGTGAATTTTTTTTTTGACCCAAATGTAGAAACGGACGCCAGAATGGGATTCGGGGTTAAATTTCATGCTGAAAAATGGTGCTTTTATTAGTTTTTAAAAATTCAGCCGTTTTGGTGTCCAGGAAAGGAAATTCCTGATTCCGGGGTCAGGGATTTTTTTGATCAGGAGGTGAATTTTTTTTTGACCCAAATGTAAAAACAGACGCCAGAATGGAATTCGGGGTTAAATTTCCTGCTTAAAAATGGTGCTTTTATTAGTTTTTAAAAATTGAGCCGTTTTGGTGTCCAGGGAAGGAAATTCCTGATGCCGAGGTCAGGGATTTTTTGCTGAGAGGTGAATTTTTTTTTTGACCCAAATTTAAAAACGGACACCAGAATGCGATTTGGGGTTAAATTTCATGCTTAAAAATGGTGCTTTTTCTACTTTTTAAAAATTGAGCCGTTTTGGTGTCCGGGGAAGGAAATTCCTGATGCCGGGGTCAGGGATTTTTTTGCTCAGGAGGTGAATTTTTTTTTTGACCCAAATGTAGAAACGGACGCCAGAATGGGATTCGGGGTTAAATTTCAAGCTGAAAAATGGTGCTTTTATTAGTTTTTAAAAATTGAGCCGTTTTGGTGTCCAGGGAAGGAAATTCCTGATGCCGGGGTCAGGGATTTTTTTGCTGAGAGTTGAATTTTTTTTTTTACCCAAATGTAAAAACAGACGCCAGAATGGGATTTGGGGTTAAATTTCATGCTCAAAAATAGTGCTTTTTCTACTTGTTAAAAATTGAGCCGTTTTGGTGTCCTAGGAAGGAAATTCCTGATGCCGGGCTCAGGGATTTTTTTGCTCAGGAGTTGAATTTGTTTTTGACCCAAATGTAGAAACGGACGCCAGAATGGGATTCGGGGTTAAATTTCATGCTGAAAAATGGTGCTTTTATTAGTTTTTAAAAATTGAGCCGTTTTGGTGTCCAGGGAAGGAAATTCCTGATGCCGGGGTCAGGGATTTTTTGCTGAGAGGTGAATTTTTTTTTTGACCCAAATTTAAAAACGGACACCAGAATGCGATTTGGGGTTAAATTTCATGCTTAAAAATGGTGCTTTTTCTACTTTTTAAAAATTGAGCCGTTTTGGTGTCCGGGGAAGGAAATTCCTGATGCCGGGGTCAGGGATTTTTTTGCTCAGGAGGTGAATTTTTTTTTTGACCCAAATGTAGAAACGGACGCCAGAATGGGATTCGGGGTTAAATTTCATGCTGAAAAATGGTGCTTTTATTAGTTTTTAAAAATTCAGCCGTTTTGGTGTCCAGGAAAGGAAATTCCTGATTCCGGGGTCAGGGATTTTTTTGATCAGGAGGTGAATTTTTTTTTGACCCAAATGTAAAAACAGACGCCAGAATGGAATTCGGGGTTAAATTTCATGCTTAAAAATGGTGCTTTTATTAGTTTTTAGAAATTGAGCCGTTTTGGTGTCCAGGGAAGGAAATTCCTGATGCCGGGGTCAGGGATTTTTTTGTTGAGAGGTGAATTTTTTTTTTGACCCAAATTTAAAAACGGACACCAGAATGCGATTTGGGGTTAAATTTCATGCTTAAAAATGGTGCTTTTTCTACTTTTTAAAAATTGAGCCGTTTTGGTGTCCGGGGAAGGAAATTCCTGATGCCGGGGTCAGGGATTTTTTTGCTCAGGAGGTGAATTTTTTTTTTGACCCAAATGTAGAAACGGACGCCAGAATGGGATTCGGGGTTAAATTTCATGCTGAAAAATGGTGCTTTTATTAGTTTTTAAAAATTGAGCCGTTTTGGTGTCCAGGGAAGGAAATTCCTGATTCCGGGGTCAGGGATTTTTTTGCTCAGGAGGTGAATTTTTTTTTTGACCCAAATGTAGAAATGGACGCCAGAATGGGATTCGGGGTTAAATTTCATGCTGAAAAATGGTGCTTTTATTAGTTTTTAAAAATTGAAGCGTTTTGGTGGTCCAGGGAAGGAATTCCTGATGCCGGTGGTCAGGGATTTTTGCTGAGAGTTGAATTTTTTTTTTTTACCCAAATGTTAAAACAGACGCCAGATGGGATTGGGGTTAAATTTCATGCTCAAAAAAATAGTGCTGTTTACTTGTTAAATTGAGCAAGTTTTGGTTGTCCTAGGAAAGGAAATTCCTGATGCCGGGGTCAGGGATTTTTTTGTTCAGGAGGTGAAATTTTTTTTTGACCCAAATGTAAAAACGGACGCCACAATGGGATTTGGGGTTAAATTTCATGCTTAAAAATGGTGCTTTTATTAGTTTTTAAAAATTGAGCCGTTTTGGTGTCCGGGGAAGGAAATTCCTGATGCCGGGGTCAGGGATTTTTTTGCTCAGGAGGTGAAAATTTTTTTTGACCCAAATGTAAAAACGGACGCCAGAATGGGATTCGGGGTTAAATTTCATGCTCAAAAATGGTGCTTTTTCTCGTTTTTAAAAATTGAGCCGTTTTGGTGTCCAGGGAAGGAAATTCCTGATGCCGGGCGTCAGGGATTTTATTGTAGGAGTGAATTTTTTTTTTTGACCAAATGTAGAAAACGGACGCCAGAATGGATTCGGGGTGAAATTTCATGCTGAAAAATGGTGCTTTATTGTTGTTTTTAAAAATTGAGCCGTTTGGTGTCAGAAAGGAAATTCCTGATTCCGGGGCAGGGATTTTTTTGATCAGGAGGTGAATTTTTTTTTCCACCCAAATGTAAAAACGGACGCCAGAATGGGATTCGGGGTTAAATTTCATGCTGAAAAATGGTGCTTTTTCTACTTTTTAAAAATTGAGCTGTTTTGGTGTCCAGGGAAGGAAATTCCTGATGCCGGGGTCAGGGATTTTTTTGCTGAGAGGTGAATTTTTTTTTTGACCCAAATTTAAAAACGGACGCCAGAATGGGATTCGGGGTTAAATTTCATGCTTAAAAATGGTGCTTTTATTAGTTTTTAAAAATTGAGCCGTTTTGGTGTCCAGGGAAGGAAATTCCTGATGCCGGGGTCAGGG
>JALGBA010003643.1:0-50278 GCA_023970755.1 Azemiops feae
TCAGCCCCGTTTTCCGGCTGATCAGAGCTTCTCCGGGGCTGTGGGGGGGGGCTCAGGGGAAGCACCAGGATCAGCCCCGCTTTCCGGCTGATCAGAGCTTCTCCGGGGCTGTGGGGGGGGGCTCAGGGGAAGCACCAGGATCCGCCCCGCTCTCCGGCTGATCAGCGCTTCTCCGGGGCTGTGGGTGGGGGCTCAGGGGAAGCGCCAGGATCCACCCCGCTTTCCGGCTGATCAGAGCTTCTCCGGGGCTGTGGGGGGGGCTCAGGGGAAGCACCAGGATCAGCCTCGCTTTCCGGCTGATCAGCGCTTCTCCGGGGCTGTGGGGGGGGCTCAGGGGAAGCGCCAGGATCAGCCTCGCTTTCCGGCTGATCAGCGCTTCTCCGGGGCTGTGGGGGGGGCTCAGGGGAAGCACCAGGATCAGCCTCGCTTTCCGGCTGATCAGCGCTTCTCCGGGGCTGTGGGGGGGGCTCAGGGGAAGCGCCAGGATCAGCCTCGCTTTCCGGCTGATCAGAGCTTCTCCGGGGCTGTGGGGGGGGCTCAGGGGAAGCACCAGGATCAGCCTCGCTTTCCGGCTGATCAGAGCTTCTCCGGGGCTGTGGGGGGGGGCTCAGGGAAAGCGCCAGGATCAGCCCCGCTTTCCGGCTGATCAGAGCTTCTCCGGGGCTGTGGGGGGGGGCTCAGGGAAAGCGCCAGGATCAGCCCACTTTCCAGCTGATCAGCGCTTCTTTGCTTCTTCTGGCATTTCCGCTGAAGCAAAGGGGAAGCGAAGGGGAATGCCAGATCTAACCCCAGGGCGGTTCGAAAGGCTGGCAGGCTGGCTGGGGGTTTTGGGGTGGAGACATGTGAGCCTTCCTCCGTCTTCTTGAATCTGGCATTCATGGACCCGGCCGGAGCGAAAGGGAAGCAGGATCAAAGCCAGATTCAAGAAGACAGAGGAAGGCTCACATGTCTCCACCCCAAAACCCCCAGCCAGCTTGCTGGCCTTTCCAACTGCCCTGGGGTTAGATCTGGCATTCACAGACCCGGCCGGAGCGAAGGGGAAGCAGGATCAAAGCCCTTCTTTCGGCCGCAAAGAATGTAGCCAGGCGGGATTCGCCTGGGGGTTGTGTCGGCTCTTCCTCAGGGCTGGCTGCAGCAATGAATGAGCGCTTCCCCGCTCGCTGCTTTTCTCCGGCTGCGGCCGTGCGCAACGCACCAGAGGGAGTCTGGCAGCCGCGGCCCTTTCCCCGCCCCCGTGCGCTCCTCCGCTCCCTGCGCTCTCCTCCCCCTGTGGAAGAACAGCGGCTGTGCTGGGCTCCCGGCTGCATCGAGCGCGAGCACAAAAGGAAAGTGAATCAGCAAAGGAACCAGCATCGAAGAAATTAAAACTGAGTGATGGAGGGAGGGAGGGAAGGACAATGAGAGGGAGAGAGGGACAATGGAAGGGAGAGAGGGAAGGAGGAAGGGACAAAGAGGGAAGGAAGGAAGGAAGGAAGGAAGGAAGGAAGGAAGGAAGGAAGGAATGGACAATGGGAGAGAGGGAGGGAAGGAAGGCACCCACCCCAGTCCCACCCCCCTCCACCAGAGACCCATGGATTCCCCCCCCCCACAGGCACCCTGAAACCTGAGGGAGGGAGGGATGGACAATGGAAGGGAGGGAGGGAAGGAGGAAGGGACAAAGAAGGAGGGAAGAAAGGAAGGAAAGAAGGAAGGAAGGGACAATGGGAGAGAGGGAGGGAAGGAGGGCACCCACCCAGGTCCCACCCCCCCTCCACCAGAGACCAATGGATTCCCCCCACACAGGCATCCTGCAACCTGAGTGATGAGCTGCCCCCCCCGCCATTGACTTTGTTTGTCCAAAAGTTGCAAAAGATGATCACATGACCCTGGGACACTGTGAATGTCATAAGTATGAATCAGTTGCCAAGCATCCGAATGTAAATCACATGACCCTGGGGATGCTGCAACAGTCATAAGTGTGAAAAATGGTCATAAGTCACTTTTTTCAGTGCTATTGTAACTTCGAACAGTCACTAAGCAAATTGTTGTAAGTCGAGGACTACAACAATCATTTTTTTCCTTTTTGGGGGGGGTGTCAAGTTTTTGACACCTTGCTGGGCGAGTGGTGGTACTCGGATGTTGCCTTATCCTAAAAGTGGTACAATGGATGAAAAGGTTGAAAAGCCCTGCTCTAGAATGTTTCCTATAACTTACCAATTGCAACAATTATATTTTATTAATATATATTTTGCCAGTATATGGTTGAGAAATTTTGCTGAACCTTTCTTTTTTATTTATGAAGATAGCAGAAGCACCTGTTTTTCTAAATAAGCATATTTTGATGTTAGACAACTGCAGAAGAAAGATTCAAATGTGTTAAAGGCTAAATGGGATTTTTAAAAAAGGGTTTCAGATTTTAACATTCCTGGATGTTCCCATTCTAGTTCCATCCTTTTCTGCAGAAGAATGAGTTTTGCAATATTTCTCATGATAAACTGTACTTGGATCAAAATGGAGATGTAGCAGGAGATCTGGGAATCTTCAGCTGGTTGATTCTCCCCAAGCAGGATCCCATCGAGCAGCAAATGGGGAGTTTGGAAAAACAGAGACTTACTATCGACGAAGATGCTCTTTCACAGCTAAAGTTGCTCAACAAGGTCAGATAAATTTTGGTGTCTTTCCTCTTTTTCCAAAGATTTAGAACGCATTTCATGTGGACTAAGGCTAGTTACCAGGGTCAGTGACCTTCACTGAGAATTGAACATGGGGAGCAGAAACCTTACAGTTTTCTTTCTATAGACCACTTGGGAGGCTTCAGTACTATTGACCAAGGTGTTCTTCAGTTGCTGTAATATTGAAGACTGTTGTAAGGACCCACCTCAATTTACATCTTAAGAAGACAGAACTCTTGGAACGTCTCTTCCAACAGGAATCTTTATTAAGAGAAACTGACTGAAGGCATGCTAGACAGGATCTGAGGGGTCCTGCCCACCATTCAATGTTTTAAAGTGTTCCCAAGCAGCCCCACTCCACAGTTCTTCCGAGCGATTCAATCTAGCAGATGTCTGGGTGTTAAGTCCATCAGATCCCAGGCGTTGTAATCTTTCCCACCCCCTTTTCCCTCGCTGCCGGTAAAAGGAGACTTCATAGGGAGTGAGATAAAAGGCAGATGGCCGCATTGTTATGGTTAGTACTCTCGAAGGGAATCCACAGAGGTTACTTTGTAGTTAATAGAGGAAATGCCAGTCATAAACACCCATGCTTACCCCCTCCCCCTTAGTAGTATGACAGAATCCAGAAGAGAGTAAGAATTGGTTTTTTCTCAGAGTAGGTAGCTAGAAATGAAATATAATTGGATTCTGACATCTGGGTCCCCTTAAAAATAGGAGAGATCCACCTGTAGAGAAAACAAAACAGGTATAAAAATTAGTCTGGCTTGTTAGGATACTCTGTATGAAACTTCTTTAAAAGCTTCAGGGCTCTGATATGATCTTTATGGACCCACTCGTTTTGTGAGGAGGGGAGGTGTTTCCATGCTACTAGGTATTGAGTTGTCCCATGATATTTTCTAGAGTCCAGGATTTCCTTTATTTCCTTCTACCATGATTGGGGTTGGTGGGGGGGATTTTTGGCCGTAAGGGTGACTGTTCTCTTTTCAGCAAACTGCAGTGGAAAATTGGGTGTATTTGTCTAAGATTTTTGGGTAATTCTAATTCTACTGTTACTGGGTTTATGATTCTTTTACTTGGAAAAGGCCCTATATATTTTGGTCCAAGTTTTTTACAGGGTTGTAGGGATTTTAGATATTTTGTAGACAAGCACACCATTTCTTCTATAATGAATGGTGTGGGCTCCAACCTTTTCTTATCTGCTTGTGCTTTGTATGCTTGCCTAGCTTCATCTAGGGCAGTGGTGGCGAACCTATGGCACGGGTGTCAGAGGTGGCACTCAGACCACTCTGTGGGCACGCGCGCTGTCGCCCCAGTCCTAGGCCTTCAGCTCGGTTTTATAAAAACCTTTTCGCTTTAGGCCTCCGCCGTGTGCAAAAAAAAAAAAGTTTCAATCAGTCAATTTCAACTTCTCGCGGAAAAAAAAAGATCTTGCAAAGTTGGAATTGATTGATTGAACTTTTTAGTCCCACACAGTCTGCCATTACCACCGCAGCCACGCCCAGCCAATGGGCCCCGCCCACCCAATGGGCCACACCCACCCGGCACTCAACGATGCATAAGTGGGTTTTGGGTTCCAATTTGGGAACTTAGTCACTAAAAGATTCGCCATCAATGATCTAGGGCTTTTCTAACTATTGGCCAGGTGTTTTGTAATTGTTCCATCCATTCTTTCAGTGATGGGATTGCACTCCCCTATCAGATATGATGCGTTGGGGTGCCCCATGCAATCTGTAAATACGCTGCACAAAATGTTTCACTAAAGCTTTTGCGGTGGGGATCTTTTGGCAAGGAATAAAGTGAACCTGTTTGGAAAATAGGTCCGTGACCGTCCAAATGACAGTATTCCCATTGCTTTCTGGTAATTCCACTATAAAATCCATGGCTATTTCCCTCCAGGGGGCTGAGGGATTTGCCACTGTTTGTAACAGTCCTGGCGATTTCCCTTGCAACCTTTTTGCAGTTGCACACTTTGGACAGCTGGCCACGTAACCTTCTATGTCTTTTTTCATGGATGGCCACCAAAATTGCCGTTTAATTAAGTGCAATGTTTTTACAAATCCACAATGCCCTGCTGATTTTGTGTTGTGGCAAAGCTGCATGAATGTGATCCTTTGGGTGGTCGGTATATATAACTTCTCCCCCACCCAAGGCAGTCCGTCTTTCATTGTGCACACGTGTTTATTTTTCTGGAACCATTCTTCTGTTTCCAAACTTTTCCGGAATTCAATTCCGGTCTGGCTATCCAGCTGCGGTTTTAATTTAGCTTGGGCTCTGGTAGTAACTGGTGCTGCCAGTTGTGATTCTCCCATAATCGGTGTAGAGTCAGTGGCTCGTGTGCTGTTATATTGGGGCATGCGAGATAATGAATCTGCCAGAAAGTTCTTTCCCCCCGGCAAATGCTTGAGCGTATAATGGAATTGGTGAAAATGCTGGGACCAGCAGGCTTGCTTGGGGTTGAGCTTCCTGGGTGTTTTCAAGGCTTCCAAATTGTTGTGGTCTGTCCACACCTGGAAAGGGATTTTATTGCCTTCAAGGAATTGGCGCCATGTAAGTAATGACCAATGTATCCCATATGCCTCTTTCTCCCACACGGGCCAGCGCTGTTCCGTTTCGGTGAGTTTCCTGGATGTATACGCGCAGGGTTGCAATACCCCTTCATCATTTTCTTGTAATAGTACAGCCCCCACTGCCACATCACTTGCATCCGCCTGTATTACAAAGGGTTTGTCCATGTCTGGGTGCCTCAGTACTGGTTTGGCAGAAAAGAGTCTCTTTAATCTCTCAAATGCCGCTTGGCATTCCATTGTCCATTTTAGTGGCTGGCTAAGTTTCACTGAGGATTCTCCCTTCATTATTAGTAAGTTCATGAGGGGCAAGGCTATCTGGGTAAATGAGAGGATGAATTGGCGTTAAAAGTTTGCGAACCCCAGGAAACCTTGCAGTTGCTTTCTTGTGCGAGGTGGTGCCCATTCTAATACTGTCCTGACCTTCTCTGGGTCCATTTCAATGCCCTGTGAGGATATGCAATAACCTAGGTCAGTGGTGGTGAACCTATGGCACGGGTGCCAGAGGCAGCACTCAGAGACCTCTCTGTGGGCACGCGCGCCATCACCCCAGTCCTAGGCCTTCAGCTGGGTTTTATAAAAACCTTTTCGCTTTAGGCCTTGACCATGTGCAAAAAAAAAAAAAGTTTCAGTCAATTTCAACTTCTCGCGGAAAAAAAAAGATCTTGCAAAGTTGGTATTGATTGATTGAACTTTTTAGTCCCACCCAGTCTGCCGTTACCACCGCAGCCACGCCCACCCAATGGGCCATGCCCAGCCAATGGGCCACCCCCACCCGGCACTCGACGATGCATAAGTGGGTTTTGGGTTGCAGTTTGGGCACTCAGTCTCTAAAAGGTTCGCCATCAATGACCTAGGTAGTCTATTCTTTCCTGGTGGAATTCGCATTTTGATAATTTGGCATATAGGTGGGCGGCTCGCAGTTTCTTTAAGACCGCTCTGACTAGGTTGACATGTTCCTCTTTTGATTCAGTGAAGATAAGGATGTCGTCTAAATAAACTAGGACCCCTTTAAATAGGTGCTCCCTTAGTACCTCGTTGATTAATTGCATAAATACTGAGGGCCCCCCTTGTAATCCAAATGGCAAAACTTTGAATTGGTAGCACCCCATTGGGCAGTTAAATGCAGTTTTCCATTCATCCCCTTCCTTAATTCTCACACGGTAATACGCTTCCCTTAGATCTAGTTTAGTAAAAAAAATTCCTTTCAAGAGGTATGATAACATGTCCTTCACGAGGTGTAGGGGGTATAGGTTGCTTTCACTGATTGCATTCAATAGGCGGTAGTCCACGCATAAGCGTAGAGAGCCGTCCTTCTTCTCTCTAAAGAAGACCGGAGCAGCCACCTTAGGCTTGGCTGGTTCAATGAACTCCCTTTCTAGGTTTTTCTTTATGAATCTCTCCATTTCCTCCTTCTCCTTTGGGCTCATGGAGTATAATCTGGGATTCGGGAGTTTTGCCCTGGGCTTGAATTCTATGGCACAGTCCGTGGGTCAGTGGGGGGGAAGCTCATCCGCCCTCTCCTCACTGAAAACTTCAGCAAGATCTCTGTATTCCTGTGGTATTTCTGGTAGCCCCTGTAATTCTTCTCCCATGGATGCTTTTTCCGTTCTTAATTTTGGTGGTTCCCCTTGGGGTTTTAAGTCCATAGGGTACCCCTTTGGGAAATTGATTTCTGCCGTCCTCCAATTTACCCAGGGGTTCCATTTTGTTAACCATTCCAGCCCTAGGATCATCGGGCATTCCATGCCTGGGGTCACTACAAACGTTATGTCTTCCTCATGATTTTCCAGGGATAGGTGGACTGGTAATGTGGCTAGGGTAACTGGCACCCCCCTCCAATGGACCGATCTAACTGACCAAATGAGATTGGTTGTTTCATCCTCTTCACCGGAATGCCCAAATTTCCTACTAGCGTTGGGCTAACACTGGTGCAGCCAGAGTCTATTAAGGCTTTCACTTTGACAGCTTCGGGCATGGAGGGGGCTAATATCGTCACTGACTTGAGGATGGGTGGGATGGATCCACTTACCAGGGGTTCGCCCTCCGAGCTGTCATCTGGGGCGTCCACCGGCCCTGCGGTGTAGGCTGGAGCTCTTTCCCCACGATGGGCGGAGGTAGGGGATTCCACCTCCTCTATCACTCTCATGGCAGATTCTTTTGAGTTAGCTGGGGACTTCCCGGATTTGCTGGCCGGTGATCTGTCAGGGTTGTGCTGGGGGGCTTTCGAGCGGCATTCTACAGCCCAATTCCCCTCTCTCCAACATTTGAAACAGCCCATTGGCTTCTTGGCCATAGCCGATGGCTTTGCTGGTTCGCGTGGCCAGCACGTCCAGAGCAGATTGCATGATCCGGATATGGGCTTTGTCGCTAGGGATGTGCCGCCCGTGTTCCTCCATGTAGCTGAGGACTTGGGTTAGGAAAAACCCCAAGCATGTTGGCTCCCCCTTGAATTTCGCATCCATTGGCGGGAATCTTTGAATGGTGGAATCTTCGTCGGTGGTATTGTCTTCCATCCAGATCACAATCTGCGGGTTGGCAGGGAGTGGTGACTACTAGATCAGCAGATGTCCCTGGGGGTGCAGGTTCCAATTCCTGCTCAGTGTCTCTCCAGTTGTGGCTACAGGAGTTGGTGCGGCCGTGGGGCTCAGGATTTTCCTCTCCCAGGGAGCTGAGGGTTCTCTTCATCAGGTCGATAGCTTTCTCTAGGATCCAGTTCGAGTGCTGTGCCCAGCTTCCTTCATCTTCGCTTGTGTGCAGGGATCACTCCATCTCCTACTTCCATCCTGGTTGGTTGGCCCCTCGTCTCAGGGTCACCTTTCTTGATTTCTTTTCCCACTCGCCTTTCTTTCCAACGCCCATTGACTACCGAGGCTTGTGGTTATGCATCTCCACCACCTCTTCTCCTGATGAATCTGACCTTTCAGGTCCGGACGTTTGGTAGGTTTTCAGTCGGGGCAATGGCTCCCTCTCTGGGGGTCTTTCCCCCTTCCCCGCTCTGTCGTCTGACATGGTATTTTTTGCAAATTCCCCCAGCAAGGTTCTTCCTTCCAGGTTGACCAATTTTGCAGATCCTGTCTAATGTAAGGACTCAATTTACATCTTAAGAAGACAGAACTCTTGGAACGTCTCTTCCAACAGGAATCTTTATTAAGAGAAACTGACTGAAGGCATGCTAGACAGGATCTGAGGGATCCCCCCCCCCCACCATTCAATGTTTTAAAGTGTTCCCAAGCAGCCCCACTCCACATTTCTTCCATTTCTCCTTAGCCATTTCTGGCAGATGTCTGGGTGTTAAGTCCATCAGATCCCAGGCGTTGCAATCTTCCCCCCCTTTTCCCTCGCTGCCGGTAAAAGGAGACTTCATAGGGAGTGAGATGAAAGGCAGATGGCCGCATTGTTATGGTTAGTGCTCTCGAAGGGAATCCACAGAGGTTACTTTGTAGTTAATAGAGGAAATGCCAGTCATAAACACCCATGCTTACCCCCCTCCCCCTTAGTAGTATGACAGAATCTAGAAGAGAGTAAGAATTGGTTTTTTCTCAGAGTAGGTAGCTAGAAATGAAATATAATTGGATTCTGACATTTGTTTTTAGCTGATTCAGCCATGTCCAACCTGGGATGAGAAACCCTCAAGTGCTGGAGGTTGTGTTGTTAATAAGGTCAGGTTTGCTTGTCCTCAAATAGCAAAGTGGGAGGGAATTCTGTTGAACAGTCCCTGAATTGAGGTTTGGACTGAATGTGATGAAATTGGATCATGACTGGATGGAGCTCCTGCTGGTCCCATTGGGAGAGAAGCTTCATCTTGTCCCGCTTAGGGAGAGGCCATTGGGAAATGGCTCCCTGAAAAGGCAGGTCCATGGTCTGTGATATTTTTAAGGAGTCCAGACCTGGTCAAAGTTAGCCATATCTGTCTTTCACCCAACTGGGGGGAGCAATTGGGCTTCTGCCCCCAGGAAGGAGGTCCAAGACTTTCACTTCACATAATCCCTTGACCCAGAAACCTGAAACACTGAAACACAACTTTCATTCAAACAAAAGATCTTCCTGATATCAGGAGAGAGATTTTGACAGGAAAGGCTACTTAGATTTGGCCTTTGGCTATTAAGAGGGTCTTCATCTGAAAATCCCTTGAATGGCATTGTTTATCCTGAGTCTTAGCTTCCTTCACTGCCCCTGGGAGAAAAAGAGTCGCCCAATTTAACTAATATTAAATGTGGGTCTGTCTTTCAATGCCAGTTAGAGTCTCCTAATTGCAGCTCTTTGACACAAAGGACCTTTTCTTGGATAACTGGCGGGGCCTTAGAAATATCTCCTTCTGAGACAGGACTCACACTCAGGTCCCATCGGTTGCAGCCAAAGATTTAATCTTTTTCAGCGACACGTTCTCAGGATCTCACCTCAATCTCACTAGAGTTCTAGAATCTATGCAGAAACCTTTAGTCTTAATAAAGGAGAATATTTGCAGCTCAGCATTGACATGAGGGGTCCTTGGTGCTCTCTGAGCTTGCTTGTTTTCTTGCAGATGTTTCATTACCCAAACTAGGTAACACTATCAGTGCTAGATGACCAGTATGGATGATGTTCCCTAGTTTGGGTAATGAAACATCTGTAAACAAACAAGCAAGCTCAGAGAGCGCCAAGGAGCTCTCACCCTTAATCTTATTTCAGCAGCATGGCAGCCGTAAGAATTGCACAAAGAAAAATACAAATCAAGAAAGAACATCTGCTTTCAAGTTGACAGCTAAAATTTATGAGGAATTTTTCCTTTATATCTTAACTGGGAGACTCTTTTGAATGAGTGTCAAAGGGGAGCAGCTTTGCAAGGCTTTATGTAGTCCAGAAGAAACCTTTCCAGATCCTAATGGTCAGAAGTTTCCTTCTTAATCACATTTTATTCCACTTAAATAAATCTAATAAAATAACAATTTAATAAATCTTTGACAACAAATTTATTCAAAAATTTAATGAGTAGATCATCATAGCCATGGATGTATGAAAAGTAGAGGAATGCCTTTTAATACAACCATTAGGAGGAACCGATTGTTTGTCACTTAATGCTTAATTCTTTTCTCAATTCCCTCCCTCCAGACTTTATTAACTAGAAAAGGACTTTGTTGCAATGTGTTATGCCAGAAGCAAAAGGGAGGAACTAAGGAAAGAATCTGCCAGGGTCCCATCTCCTACACCTGATTGGAAGGAGTCAGAGATTTCATGTTCACCTAAGTGAAGCCCAGAATCTACTTGTCTAATGTCCATTTCTCCTCTCCTTTTCCATGGATGGTGAGTCCTAACCTATTTTCTTTGGCATTCCTATTTTTTCTGCTCAGTCTCTGCCTCAGTCCAAATGTGTGGAAAATTGTCATCCTGGATTTGTCAAGCGGGTGCAAGAAGGAGAGCCAATTTGCTGCTATGACTGCGTTCCTTGTCCGGAGGGGACCATCTCCACTCGGGAAGGTGGGTGACACCAGAGGAAAGGTCAGGCTTTGTGGAACTGGATTTATCCACAGCATTTTGATGAAAGTGCAAATTAAAACATGCATTGAAGCTCAACTCTTTTTTGTTTATTCAAAATGAACTAGAAATCCTCCAATTTCAGATACTGTAGCTACATAGGTATTAGAAAATTATATTATCAGTTTTTTTATTGTGGAATGGTTAAGCAACACATCTTGGAAAATATTTATGGAATATTTCTCAAAAAAAGGTACTTCTTGAAATGTAAAAAAACCAGAATATTAAAGAAATACTGGTTTTTGACTTTCTCAGATACAGAAAAGTGCACCAAGTGTCCGGATGATAAATATCCAAATATGGACAGAGTCCAATGTATCCCCAAAGTGATAATCTTCCTGTCTTTTGAAGAAGTTCTGGGCATCATCCTGGTCTCTTTTGCTCTACTCTTGTTCCTAACCACAGGCCTTGTCTTAATCATCTTCATTCAATACTTAGAAACTCCCCTTGTCAAAGCCAACAACTGGGACCTCTCCTACATCCTCCTGGTCTCCCTCCTGCTTTGCTTCTTGTCTCCTTGTCTCTTCATTGGTCAACCAGGGAAAGCCACCTGCCTTCTCAGACAGACGGTTTTCAGCATCATCTTCTCAGTTGCCATTTCTTCCCTCTTGGCCAAAACCATCATGGTGGTGCTGGCTTTCCTGGCCACAAAACCAGGAAACCGAGTGAAGAGATGGTTGGGGAAGAGCTTGGCCAACTCCATCATCCTTTCTTGTTCTACAGTCCAAATGATCATCTGCTTCATCTGGCTGGGAGTTTCTCCCCCATTCCCTGACTCTGACCTCCACTCCCAGCCTGGAGAGATCATCCTGCAATGCAACGAAGGGGCTGTTGTCATGTTCTATGTCACCCTCAGCTACATGGGCTTCCTGGCTGCCATCTGCTTCATGGTGGCTTTCCTGGCCAGGAATCTGCCTGGGGCCTTCAATGAAGCCAAGCTGATCACTTTCAGCATGCTGGTCTTCTGCAGTGTCTGGGTGACTTTTGTGCCCTCCTACCTGAGCACCAAAGGGAAATATATGGTGGCTGTTCAGGTCTTCTCCATTCTGGCCTCAAGTGCTGGTCTGCTGGGCTGCATCTTCATCCCCAAGTGCTACATTATCCTTCTGAGGCCAGACCTGAACACAAAGGAGCATCTTATAGCTAGAATAAATGTAAAAACATGAGCTACAGTATAACATGTGAGGTTGGAAGAATTCTAAAACTTCCTTTTAATAGAAAGGAGATATTCTTTCCATTTAGATAGTAAAGTGAGTCACTTGGTTGTTAAGTGAATCTGGCTTCCCCCTGGACTTTGCTGGTCAGAAGGTCGCAAAAGGGGATCACGTGACCCCACCCAGGACACTGCGACCGTCATAAATACGAGTCAATGGCCAAGCATCCAGATTGTGATCACGTGACCATGGGGATGCTGCAACGGTCGTAAGTCTGAAAATGGTCACTATTTCCAGGGCGGCTGCAGAAGCCCCTCCAGAGCCGCCAATCCCTTCATAGGCCAGGCAGGCGGTTGAGGAGGGTTTTTCCAATCTCCGGTCCAGGCCAATCAAAGCCTAGGCTGGTGACGTCAGGGGCTCCCCCTAACCCCATTGGCCAGAGCTCACCATGGCAACATCCAGCATCCTTGGTGGGGCTGGACCGCTGGAGTGGACGGCCGGCTCTGTGGGCCTCGCCAGGGTCTCGCTGGTCTGCGCTTGTCCGGAGGAAGAGACGGTTCCCGTGAAGGCCCATTTGGGGGAGGAGATGAGAAAAGGGGGTTCAGCCCCAGCACCCCAGAAGGGCTCCTACCTGCCGTGTCAGGAGCCTCCCTACCTGGGACCCAACTCCCCACCCACCACCTGGAAGGTGCAGGTCTCCAGAGATGGACTGGGGCCAGCCGGCCGCAGCCATGCTTTGCGCTGGGAAAACTCTGCAAGATTCAGGGGCCCCAAACGTGGCTTCAGGATGTCCCAGTTGGATGGGCCTTGGGCCCCCAAAGGTAGAAATTGACCTGGTCCAAGGATTTGGGGAAATTAACCGAAAAGGGACACCGTTGGCCAGATATAATTATTTCCCAAACACTCTCCGCCTGGGGACTGAAGTACTTACTTATTTTTATTTTTAATAAAGTTGACTTTTATCCCACCTTTATTATTTCTCTAAATAGGTCAAGGCAATGAACATAACTTTGGCTCCATCCTTCCCTCAACAACAACCTTGTGAGGTGAGCTAAGGCTGAGAGAGAGAGACCGTCTCAAAGTCACACGCCTGGCTTTCCTGCTGAAGATGGAAATTGTAAGTAATGGGGGTGTCCGTCTTAATTCGAATGGTCACCCCCTTCTCCAGTCATCAGAAACACCAAAGCCAGGCCAGAGATGGCCAGAGTGATCGATGGAGGATTCCGGCTCCTTTGGAGGGTTTCGAGAGATGATCTGCCTTGAACTGGAGTCAGAATCAAATGGGAGTCAGAGTAGTTTGAAAAGAGATCAGTATTGATGGATTATGTGGGTAGTTCTCAAACCTGGCCATTTTAAAGGTCTGTGTGAACTTCATCTCCCAGAATTCCCTAGTAAGCCAGCTGGATTCTGTGGGTTGAAGGCCTCAGATGTCTTAAAGGGACCAAATTTGTGATTTTTACACAAAGTTGTTACAATTTAATGAATGTGTGAGGCTATTGTCACTTATTAATTTTAACCCTAATTTGTTCCCTCTTTGGAGATTAAGGCTACAATGAAAAGGAAATAGACAATAGAAGCCAAGAGCTGGAAGGGACCGTGTCTCTGTATGTATCTATGTATCTATGTATCTACTTATGTATCTATCTAGCAAGGGGGACCCTCCATACCCCATCCCCATTATTTTGGGAAGTAAGAGGCCCCTTGGGTCATGATATCAGCTGCCCCCCATGAGGTCATAATTAATGCTGTGATGTCGCCCGTGAGGGTAGATATATAAAGGCAAACTTGAGGACAGGAAATCTGAGGCGAGTTGAGGCGAGGCGAGGCAAGGAGTTGAGTTGCATTCAGTTGAGTTGAAGAGAGGAGAGTGAAGTGGACGAGAGCGGAGAAGATTGGAGGAAAGCTGAGGGGAGGAGAGTGGTGTAGAGTGGACAAGATTGGAGGTGATCAGAGTGGAGTTGAGGAGATTTGAGGAGAGGAGAGGAGAGGAGAGGAGGCTAACGAGCTTTTTTATGAGTGTGGAAATTCAGCAAGCAAAGAGAAGAAGTTTGCAAAGTTTGGACGATTAGAAGATCAGGTAAGACTGCACCTTGATTCTGCAGATTATCTGTCCTCCTATTAAAGATAATAGGGGGTGGGGTGGGGTGGGGTGGGGTGGATTGGAGTGGAGCGGAACGGAACGGAACGGAACGGAATGGAACAGAACAGAACAGAACAGAACAGAACAGAACAGAACAGAATAGAATAGAATAATAATTCTTTATTTGTCCACGTGCAAATGGACACACAAGGAGAGATGGGAGCACCAAGGATCCCTCATTTCAACCCAGAGGTACAAACCTTCTCCTTTCTTGGTAGGATCTGCTTCCAGTTCTAGCCCTCACTCTTCACGGCAGGATGAGTCACAGGCTGAACAAGTTGCCGTTGCTAAAGAAGAAAGACAGCGATGAGTCCAATCTTCAGGTCAATCGTGACCAGCAGCAGTGGGACCCCCAGGAAGCCCATTTCTCTGGCTCCCACCCGTCCACTTCCCCTGACTCAGCCACTCGGCGAGCCACGCAGCTCCTGCCTCTGCTTGTGAAGTCTTCCGCAGCTCCAACGGAGGCCAGGAAGAGGGTTCGGCTTCCAGCGCTGGTGCTTCCCGATCTGGGCCAGAGGACAACCCTGAGGACCACTCCAGGGTCTGATCAGGCAGAAGACCAGCAAGGCGAGAAAGAGCCCGCCGCCTTGCCAAGGGTGCCTGAGAGGGAAAGGTCTCAGAGGAGCAGCCTCTCCCAGGGGAGAAGACCTTCCAAGGCCGTCCTGCCTTTATATCCAGGTATACACAGTACAGGGCTGGGCTATCTATGGAACCAGCTTTGTCTATCACATTAGCCCATCCCACTCTATCAATCAATCAATCAATCAATCAATCAATCAATCAATCAATCAGAATAGAGTTGGAAGAGACCATTTGGGATCCAGAACATTGATTTAATAGGTCCCAGGACTTGATCCAGCTTCAGAGCTCTTTCAGGGTGTTGATATACCCCTTGGGTACAGTTCTTTATCTGTTTATTACAGAACAATCGAGTTGGAAGGGACCTCAGAGGTCTTCTAGTCCAACCCCCTGCTCAAGCAGGAGAGTCTATACCACGGGTCGGCAACCCGCGGCTCCGGAGCCGCATGCGGGTCTTTGAGGCATCACCTGTGGCTCCGGAGCCTCCTCCGCCATTTTGGGGAGCGCATGCGCGCATGCGCGGGGTGCGCGTGCGTGGGCGGTGCGCATGCACGAACGGGTGCGCATGTGGGGTGTGAATGCGCGAATGAGTGCGCGCACATGCAATACCCAGTCCTAAGAAAAGAAGGACTTGGGGTAACATGATCCAGTAGTTGAGGCGCTGCCACAAAGAAGAGGGGGGTCAACCCAGTTCCTGCAACCATTCTTCATCAGTAAGTTTTCAGAAAGTAAGTAAGTTTACATCAAAAAGTAAGTTTTCACCAAATGAGCAGCTCCTGCGTGAAAACACGCAGCTTGTTCACCAAAAAGAAGCACTGGGGCAAAGAGCTGGAGGAGAGACTGAGCAGGTGAGAAATTTTCAGATAGCAACCCTGACTTTCTCGTCCAGGATTTCCTATTCAATTCCCTTTAGCTCCCTCCCCTGGACATGTATGTATGTGTATGTGTATGCGTATGTTTATAAGACAAAAGCAAATGCAGAGTAAAAATCATAATAACTTAGTTATGCTTGGTGATTGAAGTAAAAAAAAAATCGGAGGGCTAATTTCTCTCTGATCTTCATAATTTACAGAAAAACAACAATAATGTCTTCAATGCTAGAAAAAAGAGAAGAACTTCAAATTAAAATTGAGAAGTTGAGGAATAAAAACCTCGATCTGATTGATGGAAAAGAGGCCCTCATCAACGAATTCAGAGTAAGTAAAAATGCATTAGCCTGTACTTAAATAATCAAACTCTTCCATGCAGTGTTGTTAACCTTAAGACTGAAGAAGCGAAACAAATCCCTTGAGAATATAGTGGAGATATAGATAAGATCTACGGATTTGTCCATTTTACTGAGCATTTCTAAAGTACCCAGTAAACGAAATAAATCATTCCCACATTGGTTCCCGTGAGAAGCGCTTGCTAGCTGTGGCAACAGGAATGGCAAAACTAAATTAATTAAAAAGTAAGGCTAGGTAAAACAAACCAAGTGCCAGGTCTTTTTAGTTAGTTTTAATTTTAAACCAGTTTGATGGCTCAGGTAAAAACCTTAGGGGGTTAATTTCACTCTTGTCTTCATATTTTACAGAATAAAATCTCTGGAAGAAAACCTCCTGAAGCTGCAGGAGGAAAACCACCATCAACGCTGCAGAGTTCTGAAACAAGCTGGGGAGAACCAGGAGCTCCTCAGCAAAAACCAGGAGTTAAAGGGACAACTGGGCAGGTGAGAAATATTTAGGTGGCAATCCTGACTTATTCTTTCAAATTCAATTTTATTTACTAGAACCCGGAGGCCAAATATAAACAACCTACAGAATAAAAGAAATATGACTTTTTAATCTATCTATATCTATCTATACCTATCTATCATCCATCTACACGCACAGTATAGATGTATGTGTGTTTGTGTGTATTATATGTTTAGAAGACAAAAGCAAATATAGTGTAAAAATTATTAAGAACTTAATTATGCTTGGTGATCGAAGTAAAAAAATTAGAAGGCTAATTTCTCTCTGGTGTTCATAATTTACAGAAACATCACGATACTGAACACCATAGTTGAAGAGAGGCTTGAGCTTCAATTAAAAATGAACACCTTGAGGTTTGAAAACATCCAGCACATTGAAACCAAAGAGGCCATGGAAAAAGACTTCAGGGAAAGACTGAGCAGGTGAGAAAGGTTTAGACAGCAACCCTGACTTTCTCTTCCAGAATTTGATATTAATTTCTCCTTAGCTCCCTCCCTTCACAGGGGATCTTCATAGCTACGTCCTTTATACTCAGGAGATCCAATGTTGTACCCCCCTCCCCCCCCCAAGTACTGTTGAAATCCCATTGGGGAATGGATGGTTTTCACATGGGGAAACAAGAAGCTCTCCCACAATGGGAATTTACATAAAATTTCAGTGGGTTTTTTAGGATATTTTTAATTAGTTTTAATTTTAAACAAGTCTAACTAGAAGACTCCCAAGGTCCCTTCCAGCTCTATTCTATCCTTAAATTTTACTCGGGTTTGATATTTTACAGAAGAAATATTTCGGATGAGTCTATGCAGATAGACAAGCTCAGAAAAGAGAATCAAGATCTGAGTTGCAGGGTTCAAAAACAAGATGGGGAGAAGGCGGAACTCCTCAGAGAAAATAATGAATACAGAATAAATATTTTAGAGGAGAAAATGGCCCAGCTCAGAAAGGAGAATCAGAGTCTCCACTGGAATGGAAAGTAAGTTTTCACCAAATGAGGAGCTCCTGCGTGAAAATGCCACAGGCATTGGTGACTTTGCCACAGTCAGCAGGAACAAACACAGATGAAACCCATATATCACCAAGAACGGAGACATGCACGGCGAAACATGCTGGGCATTGTTGTACGTGAACTCCACCAGCGTCAGCAGATTCATCCAGTTGTCCTGCTGAAAATTCACGTAGCAATATAAATACTGTTCCAGCATGGCATTCACTCATTCTTGCCTCCGTCTGTCTCCGGATAATGAGAGAGACACTGGCACCTGGAGAAGTTCCAAGAGCAGCCCCCAAAACTGGGTCGTAAACTGGGTACCTTGGTCCGACACTATGCGCTCAGGTAGGCCATGTAGCCGGAAAATGTGATGCACACCCGTGCCGTAGGCAATCTCACCCACGACCCAAAATGGGCTATCTTGGTGAGCATGTCCAACAACAACAACACCGTTGTGGCTCCCTGTGATTTTGGGAGATCAGTGATAAAGTCCATGGATATGCTTCCCCAAGGCCTCTCCGGTGTGGGCAATGGCTGCAGAAGACCCAGCAGGGGTCCTGACACATTCTTTGATTGCCAACACTCCAGGTATAATAGGACATAGGTCTCCACATCGTGGTGAATCCGCAGGCACCAGAACACTCGGCCCACCAGGTACAAAGTTTTGAACATGCCAAAATGCCCCGCCATAGGGTTGTCGTGATACTGGCGCAAGATCAGGCTTCGGGAGGGCCCCTCCAGCACATAAATCCTTCTCCAAAACCTTATCAAGTCCTTTGAGCATGACCAAGGGCCCAATAGGCTTTCGACCAAGTCTAACTACGCTTCTCTGGCCTGGGCAATTTAGTCTTGATGCTGCAGCAGCCTGATCTGCTCCTTCAGATCGACGGGCTCTTGGGTCACTGCAAACGTTTCCACCGGGATCACTGACCAGAGCAGCACCTTATCCCCCACCCGTGCATACTCTGGTTTGTGCAACAAGGCATCAGCTCTCTGGTTCCAGCCTCCTGGACTATAGGTTACTTGAAAATCGAAGCTGTTGAAGAAGAGAGACAATCGCATCTACCGCTGGTTGAGCTTCCTGGCTGTATGCAAATGCTCCAGGTTCTGATGATCCATCCAAACTTCGATCTGGTGCTGAGCCCTTTCTAAGTGGTGTCACCACACCTGGAAGGCATTCAAGATCTACAGAAGTCTATGGTAGAGCTCCACACTCCACACATTGAGATGATTTCCCTCCCCCCAGGGGGATCCTTTGATGGGAAGTGAGGGGACTCCTCTTCCTCTTTCCACCGATCAAGACTGAAATGGCTTCTCCTCTTGCCCATTTGGCTACTTTTCCTCAGGCCTTTGAGGTCCCGATTGAGTCGGATATGACTCTCCTCCCAGGTCACATCTGGTTCCTGGCAGTGATGTCAGATCTGGCTCTGAATAATTCTCATCAACTCCCTGATAAAAATAAAGAAAATCCCATTAAAATGCAAGAATGGGAGATCCGTCCATGTAAATTGTGTATTTGTGGCATTGGGTTCCTGCACTGGGGAGAGGGTTGGACTAGATGATCATGAAGGTGCCTTTCACGGCTCACATTCTATGATTCTCTGAATGTCTGCAATAGAGGTAGTCCATTCATTTAGCAATTGTTGAGAGTTGTGACAAAGCTGAAAAACACAACTTGGAAGCAGATCATTACAGTCACGTGATCGCAATCCAGGTGTTTGGCAACTGGCTCACACTGATGATAGTTGCAGCCTCCCAGGGTTGCCTGGTGACCATTTGCGATCTTCTCAGAGGCTCCCAACAAGCGAAGTCAATGGGGAAGGTTGCAAGTCATGGTCAGGCGATGTCTCCCTGTAGGATGAATTTCTCTGTCCCCATTGTGGTTGAAAGTCGAGGACTTCCTGTGCTGTGTTCCTCTAAAAGGATAAATCAGTTTGAGGGCCTCCCCAGAATATCCTTAATTCATGCTAAAACTGCCATGGTTGGTTGAGGTCTTTGACAGACAGACAGACAGACCCTCCCCCGGGTTGAAACCCTCCCTCAAGACCCACCCTGGGAATGGCTCCCTGGTTTCCCAGAGGGAGCCGGAGGGAGGTTTGGGTCCAGGTGAAGCAGGAGGGAGTTTCTGCAATTCGCTGTTCCTGCCTGAACCGGATCAGAAGGAGCGCCTGATTTGCATAATGACCTCCATGAAAATTGTCATAAATTGATGACTGCAATGACTGATGACAGAAATTCCAGTCCCAATTGTGGTTGTAAGTCAAGGACTGCCTGTGAATAGAATTAAGCAGGGAGGGGGGATTGGCCTGGATTTTGAGCCAAGCAATAAAGGGGCAACCTCTTTGGTTGCCCAATGCGTGTCAGCCGGGGAAGGTCTCCTCCCTCTGGGCCTCCAGGCTGCTGGGCTGCTGGGCTGCAGGTTCCTCCCCAATTGTCACAGGATTTTACTAAGGCTGGATCTGAACACAATGGAAAATCTAATAAGAGTGAAATAGAAAACCTAAAGCCTCTGGATTTTTTTTTCCAGGAATGTAATTCCATGTAATTAATTTAATGGGTTTCAAGTAATCTAAAATGTCCTTGATAGTCCATAGTTTGGGGTGATATATACAAAGCTATCTGCAGAGGAAAGATTTTATGAGTCTATTTTGAATCAGAATAGAGCTGGAAGGGACCTTGGAGGTCTTCTAGTCCAACCCCCTGCTCAAGCAGGAGAACCTATACCATTTCAGACGGGTGGCTGTCCAGTCTTTTCTTAAAAACTCTAGTGATGAAGCACCTGCAGCTTCTGAAGGCAAAGCTGTTCCACTGGTTAATTGTCCACACTGTTAGGAAGTTTCGCCTTAATTCCGGGTTGCTTGATTAGTTTCCATCCATGGTTTCTTGTTCTGCCTTCTGCTGCTTTGGAAAGTAAGCTGACCCCCTCTGCTTTGTGGCAGCCCCTCAAATACCGGAATACTGCTATCGTGGTCTTACTAAGGATTTATAAAGCGATACTAAAACTTAACGTGATTTGGATTCTATGCCTCTGTTAATACAACCAAGGATTGCATTAGCATTTTTGGCTGCTGCCACACACTGCTGGCTGATTTACCGTTTCCCACAAGCTGCAGAATGAGAGAAGCAGCGTCTCTTTTGCTCTCACCCTTCATAATTGCCCTGGAGATGCTTTGATGTCCTTTCTTCCCCCTTTTCTCTCTCTGGGGTCCCTTCCTGGGGCTCATGAGGAGCATCCGACCTTTCCTGGCCATCATCGGATCAGGTGGGAAAGAAGCCCCAAAGGAAAGAAACTCCTGCCTTGGCTTGGAGGGGACAGGACACCCACATTCTGGACAGGGAAGCTGGATGGCTTGAGAGAGGAGTGAGGGAATCCATTTGGGCCAAAGCGGAGGCTCCTTCCCTCAATAGAGATGGAGGCCTCAGACACAACTTGTCCCCCATTTTCTGGGCTGCTCTCTCATCAGCCCCCAGGAAGATCAAGGCCATGAACACATAACAACCCCTAAGAATTTCAGGAGTTGGTCCATTCCAACGGCTCTCTGCCTACCCAGAATCCCCCTATCCAAGTGGTTCAGACCGAAGAAACTGCTTGGAGAAGCAGCAAAACCTCTCAACTAATAAAAAATAAATCCAGTTGCCATGACTCCATTTCCAGACGTCCATCTTAAGGTTATCATAGTTGATAGCAGAATAGAATAGAATAGAATAGAATAGAATAGAATAGAATAGAATAGAATAGAATAGAATAGAATAGAATAGAATAGAATAGAATAGAATAGAATTAACTTTATTGTCACTTTAAATATACACTAATGGGCATACATTAAAATGAAGTTTCATTGCATACAGCTCTCAAAGGGTCAGCACTGTGGGAAAAAGAGCCTATTGTTTTTGCAGAAACCATAGAAGGGCAGGCTAATCCTTGGAAGAATCCAATGGATATATTTCTAATCTCATGAATTCTGCTTAAGCATGGAAACTGAACGCAGGAGCCGGGATCTGAGGCCCCTGCAATGCTCAAAACTAGCTTTAACCAGAATTAGTTGGCACGATGGTTGATTCAGAGGCAGCCCACAGGAACTAATAGCTATAAAAGGTCATTTGTAAATAAGGGCAGGGGGTGATAGAATTGAGGAGTGGGAGATGTAATCATGCATGGGGAATAATGTATTTACTTTAGGGGCTTCGGATAGGTTGTGATGGCCTGAGTACTCAGCCAATGAGGGAAAGGTGGGAGGTAAATTTGCGATGGTTATAGGGAATATAAAGCAATTATATTGATGATTTAAGGTGTGTCCATTGTATCTGCAAGTACGTGATACACCCTCTTTGCAAAGTAGTAAAAAATAAAATACTATTGTTTTCTCTTGGAACTTTTGGCTGGTGATTGCTTATTCCAAACTAGACAACAAATCCCACACCATCTCCAATATATTACTAAATCAATAAGACAAAAAAAATGCATATACCCACAGACCCACATATATTCTATGACACAGAAAACAACACAGTCTAGTTCAGATGTATACATGTACATGGCGACATGTACATTGCGAGTTTACCAGACGGACGGCACAGGGAACAAAGCGGTTACAGAATCTGCTAGTCCTGCTGGAAATACTCAGAAACCTCCTCCCGGAGGGGAGCAACAGGAACAGACCATGAAGTGGGGGTGTGGGGTCTCTAACTATGCTCGGAGCTCTAAGCACACATGAGCGCTTGTAAGCAGCGTCCTGAATAACGGAAACGAGCTTCCTACGATCTTCTCGGCTGTCCTCACCACTCTCTGTGTGGACCTTCTGTCTGAGGCTCTGCTGCCACCAGACCAAACAGTCATGCAGTTTGTTAAAACGCCCCCAATCCTGCCTGTGTAAAAAGTGGCCAGGACAGGAGGAGGAAGATGTGCTCTCCTCATCCGACGCAAGAAATGCAGACGCTGGTCTGCACACTTCACTAAGGATGACGTGTGGAGAGACCAAGTCAGATTGTTAGTTATCTGCAGCCCCAGATACTTAACACTGTTGACCACCTCTACATCTGCATCCTTGATACTGAGTGGAGCATAACTATGCCGGCTCTTTCTAAAATCTACAGTGATCTCCTTTGTTTTATTAACATTTAGAACCAGGTTACTCTTATTGAGAAACACTGCTCTAGAGACACAGTAGCTTAATGATGGAGGCCTTGGGGCTTTAAACGTTTTGGACCAAGGCTGCAGACGCTTTGCCTCAATGGATGAAGGGATGAGGCAGGCACACGTGTCCTTCAATGCCATCCCATATTTTTCTTGAGATACCTAAAAGGGCAGCCTTAGGGATGGGCATTTTCAGGTCCTTGTCCTGGAAAGTGTTGGACAACTGATATGGAGTCATTGTGGAAACTGGAGAGTGCAGGGCTGTGTCAGAGTGATTGGAAAGAATTTGAGACATTTAAAGTTATTTCTCCTTAAGACTGCAGAGCCATAAGTACAGGTAGATCTCGGCTTATGACCATAGTTGGGACTGGAATTTCTCTCACTAAACAGTATGGCTGTTAAGAGAGTCACCATGTGACCACGCCTGATTTTACAACCTCTTTCACCACTGTCATTAAGTGAGTCCAGCTTCTCCCATTGACTTTAATTGTCAGAAGCTGGCTGGGAAAGTCGCAAAGGGTGATCACATCACCCCGGGATGTTGCAACCCTCGTGCGCACAGGCTGGTCTCCAAGCGCCCGGTCGTAGCCAGGAAAGGGAAGCTTCAGGCTTGGGAGGTCCAGGACACCTGAAATCCAATATCCGTGTCCTGCCAGCCTACGAGGCGCAGGGCTCTGTCGATTCCAAGCTGGGTCTGGAGGGAGGAGAGAAGGTGTCCCCCCCGCCCACCGTTGACCTCCTCAATACTTCAGAGATTGTCCTGGGAGCAAGGAGGATTCTCATCCGATCCCTGGAAGGGAAGGATTTTCTCCTGCCCATTCCTTCCCCTCTCTAAACTTACAACCACAATTGGGTTGTAAATTGCTGCGGTCACGAGCCAAGTTGGACCTGATTTTATGAAGGTTGTTAAGTGAATCACCGCTGTCATTAAGCGAGTGGTTGTAAAGCGAATCAGGCTGTGATTAAGCAACTCCGGCTTCCCCAAAACTGGCAAAAAAGGGTCACAGATGGTGATCAGGTGACTGCAGAATGCTGGACCAGTCGTAGTGTGAGCTGGTTACCAAGAGCCCAAATTGTGATCACGTGACCACAGGGATGTTGCGACGGTCGTAAGTGCGAGAACAGGTTGTAAGTTACTTTATCCAAGGCCATGGTAACTTTGAAGCATTATTAAACAGACGGCCGTAAGTCGAGGACAGCCTGTAACTGACCTGGGTGGGGAAAATAAAACCTTTTAGGGCTCCTGCATCTGTCAAAGTTCTACACACAATCTAATAAAAGGTTAATAAAATTTCAAAGCAGGGTGCCAATCTAAGGCAATTTTCAAAGCCTCTCCAGGATGATTTGGTTTAAATAGTTATGTTTTATACATTATTTGACTTGAGTTTCTGCAGGAAATTAGACAAAAATTATAGAAATAAATAAAATGCTTTCAGCTATTGCATTTGCTGCTTAAACTTAAAAAACCATATCTATCCAGCTTTCTTTTCATTCATTAAAGTATATAATGCTACAGTTACCCACAACGATTCTCAACAACTGGACATGTAGCAGACCTCAGGGAGACCCTCTCTAAGTGGAGACAAGTCAATGTCTTTGCTCCCTTCATGGGAGGCATTTCCATTTGGGACAGAATTCTTCCTTTCCAATAATAATAATAATAATAATAATAATAATAATAATAATAATAATAATAATAATAATAATAATAATAATAATAATAATAATAATAATAATAATAATAATAATAATAATAATAATAATAATAATAATAATAAATTAATAATAATAATACCAGAGTCGAAGAAAAAGAACTGGGAAAAATTACGAAATATCGCGACCTGGCCATCGAAACTGTGCGATTATGGATGAAACGTGTAACAGTGGTACCCATTGTCATCGGGGCACTGGGAACTATGTCCAAAAACTTTGCAAAATACATCAAGAAATTGCAGCTTCCTGCAATAACTCCAGCAATGTTACAAAAAACTGCGTTACTCGGAACATCTTATATTTTAAGAAGGTACCTGGTTGATACCTAGGATGCTGGTAGCAACCCGTGTCAACCAACAGCGCCAGCCAATTTGAATGTTCAGTTGACTGAGGTTCATGTTTAATGAATAAAAGATTAATAATAATAATAATAATAATAATAATAATAATAATAATAATAATAATAATAATAATAATAATAATAATAATAATAATAATTAATAATTAATAATAATTAATAATTAATAATAATTAATAATAATAATAATAATTAATAATAATGTTGGAAGGGGCCGTGGAGATCATCTAGTCCAACCCCCTGCTCAGGCAGGAAACCCTAGACCATTTCAGACAAAAACTTCCAGTGTTGAAGCATTCACAACTTCTGGAGGCAGGTTGTTCCACTGGCTAATTGTTCTAACTGTCAGGAAATTTCTCCTTAGCTGCTTCTCTCCTTGATCAGTTTCCATCTGTTGCTTCTTGTCCTGCCCTCAGGCGCTTTGGGGAATAGCTTGACTCCCTCTTCTTTGGGGCAGCCCCTGAGATATTGGAACACTGTTATCATGTCCCCCCTCGTCCTTCTCTTCATTAAACTAGACATACCCAATTCCTGCAACCGTTCTTTCTATGTTTTACCTCTTTTACCTAGTAAAGACTAGTTTTTCTTCATTTTTCCATTTTAAAGATATTATACGATTATTATTGTTGTTGTTATTTAATTCTTAGATGGATTCCAGGGAGGGGGCAGAAATCCACAGGTGGCTGCACTCAGTGGACAATTTGGAGGCTGCAAGAAGTGACTGGACCAAGGACTTGTCCAAAAGTAGGAAGAAAAATAAAAGAAGGTCCTAGTTGAAGGGGGAGGATTTGGGTTCTCTTGAGGTTACCTGGTGTCTTTTGTTGCTTTGCATTTCCCGCTTTGGGTTTTTGGGAGGGGATGGTTGGCCTTGGAAGCTAAAAAGAAAGGAATCTGGGAGGAAAAAATTAATAATTTTTATTATTAATCTGGTTGCTAAGTTTTATTTTTTCATTTTTTGCTTCTTGCTTATTTATTATTTCATTATTATTAAAATATTAAATTTGTGCCTGTTTTGCCCCAGGACTAACCGGCGCATGGGGTGTCATCCCAAAACAACTGCAGCCCCATTTGGGCACCATCGACATTGACAAGGTCACCATCGGTCAGTTGCCAAAAGCAGCTGTCCTTGGAACAGCTGACATCCAGTCCCAACATCTGGCTGACTGTGTGAAGAACCACAATCCCCCAGTGAGGCAGGACCTTGTCGTGGTTGTGGGGCTTGTGTGCTCCGAGGAAGATGAGGGCTACAAAGAGCGTCTCTCCCATAAAGAAAATGGAGAAACATACATTACAGGAACCCACACTGGCTATCTAGCTGCCCAGGTCAGCAAGGGCCGCGCCAGGGGTTCAAATTCCTGGACATCTGGTGGAAAATGATCTGCAGGACTCAGGACAGTCGGCTGAGCATCCAGGGCCGGCAGCTGCCGAACTCCTGGAAGGAAAGTGTTTTCCCCCAAAATGGCATCCAGACTCAGGAGGTCCCCCCCCGCTGAGAGACTCCTGGTTTCCTCACCAGAACTGTCTCTTTTCTCTTTTCTCTTTATGCACTTTTTTAATGTAGCTTTGTTTAGCTTTGGGGTTTTGTTCGTAATTTTTTTTCATTTTTTGGAGTTTGTTTTTTAAGGTTTTGAATAAAATAAAAAATTGATTTAAAAAAAAGGAAATATGAGAAAAAGTACAAAAGAAATCTTAATAAATTCACATTGTAGCTGCCATCCGTTTATTTATCCGTTAAATAGTGACCGTTTTTCAGACTTATGACCTTTCCAGCATCCCCGTGGTCACGTGATCAAAATCCGGACGCTTGGCAATTGACTCGTATTTATGACAGTCGCAGTGTCCCAGGGGGGGTCACGTGATCCCCTTTTGTGACCTTTTGACCAGCAAAGTCAAGGGGGAAGCCAGATTCACTTAGCAACCAAGTGGCTCACTATTCAACTGCAGTGATTCGCTTAACAACTGAGGTAAGAAAGGTTGTAAAATGGGGCAAAACTCATTTAACAAATGTCTCACTTAACAACAGAAATTTTGGGCTGAATTGTGGCCATAAGTCGAGGACTACCTGCATAGAACCCTCGGGACGCATGGAGTCCTCCAATTATGACCACGAAAGGGACCAGGCTCTCCTTTGTGAAGCAAGCAGGTTGTTCAGGGAGTCTGAGCCCATTTTGTGACCCTTTGGGCATTAAGCGAATCACTTCAGTTGTGAACTGAGCCACGAGGTCGGTAAGTGAGACTCAGTTTGTTGGGAGGCGGCTGGGAGAGTTGCAGACTGGGATCACGGGACCCCGAGACACTGCAGCAACCGTGGCAAACACACACCTGGTGTCAACCCTGCGACTGAGCATGGCTACAGCCATTTTCCTGCTCAATCTGCATTGCCACATAGAATGGATGGGGGGACGGGGTTTCCCAGGGGCTTCGCTAGTCATAATCACCTTTTGTCCCGTGGGAACCAAGGTCATCGATTGTTCCCAAGCCGGCAGACTGGGCGTTGTGGAAAAAGCCCGCCAAATGATTGCATTGGGGAATGTAGTTGCTTGCATAGCTTTATGGGTGGGATTTCTACATTTGTATTGGGGAATTGTTACGTGTGTATCCAGACTTGGTTTCACTCTTGACCATGCTGATATTTTGTAACTAATAAACATGTTCTTTGAGGAATTTTCAAGCCTTGGAGTTCTGCTTTATTCGTACCTGTCTGTTGGAACCATGACATCCGGCTTTTCCACGGGGGGAAGGAGGGAACCCCCTCCCCTGTGCCACCACCACTCCAGGGCTCCTCCTGCTCTCGGACCCAAGTACCACGCTCCTCTGGCTGCTCTCCTGGCAGGGGGTGCCACAGCCTCTGAAGATGGAGGAGCCCCTGTGCGGCCTGCATGGGAAGAGGTGAAGGGAGAACCCACTCTCCATCCCTGGAGCCCGGCTGGTAGGGAGCCCCTCTGACCGCCCCTAACTCTCAGCCCACTGTGCTCCCACCGGCTCCCAGCAAGACTCCTGGCTGGCTGCAAAGAGGCTCCTGCAGGGAGGAGGTGGTGGGAGGGAAAACGGGGCTCAGGCGGCCCGCTTGCCGGGGCTGGGGACAGCGCTGCCTGACCTGGACACCAGTGCGTGGGGTGGGACGGGCTTGAGTGACAGCTGTCTGTTCAGGTGAGGGGAGGGGGGAGCCAGGAGGCACAGAAGGAGCCTTTTGTGTTGGGGTGGGCAAAAGTGCCTGGGGAGGATGCTGGAGGGAATCAAAGCCAGCTGAGGGACTTTCTGCCAATCACTGGAGTTTTAATCCCACCTTCAAAATAAAGGTGGGATTGGAGCCAAGTGACTTGGAACCAATCATCAGGGGACTGAGTTCTAGTTCTGCCTTATGCATGAAAGTCAGCTGGCTCTGAGTTCTAATCCTCAGTCATGAAAACTTCCTGAGTGACTTTGGGCCAATCACCAAGAGGCTCTTGAGTTCCAGTCCCGCCTGAGTCCTTTTTGATTGGGGTGTGAAACTTGGAAAAAAATTCTCAGATTAATGTGGGATACCAGAATTAAGGATTCCTAGATAGTGAGATGGCTGAGTGTCCAATATTGTGTGGTGTCATGGAGGAAAGTGAAATTTTGCGGAAACACTCGTACCATGTTGGGCAAAGCCATAAGTCTCCACCTTCTGCTTGTGGGCAAACCAGAGGCATCTCTGTGTGGTCACTGAGAATCTTAGACTGACCTTGGTCTGATCCATCAAAGCTTTTTTTACCTGCTTAAAACGGAATTTGCAAAGGGATTTGATCAGCAATTAGAAGCTATTCTGAAACCTCAGATTGATTATTGATTCATCAGCAATCTGTGTGGCTGGAAAACAGAATAGCTTCCATGGGTGCCTCTTCCTGCAAACCTAGATTTTCCCACCCTTATGCACCTCCTTCTTGGACCTGGATGAAAACACAGCATTGAATGCTCCTGCTTCAGTCCAGACTACTCAGTCAATGATGCGGCTGCCTTCAGACAGGATCCCTTCAGTCTCCTCCTGGGGAAAGTCTCAGGGTCCTCTTTCCCTGCATATCTTGTCCAACCTTTCACAGACAAGACAAGCTTGGAAGAGGAGCAGAGAAATGCTTTATGTACAAATTGTAGAGTGGGAAATTAAAGGGCCTGAAAACTGCTATTTTATTTCTCTGGTTGATGAAAAGGAAAAAAAATACAGAGGAAATTTCTTAAAGGTACACACCAAAAGAAAAACAATTCCAAGTTGAAATCCCAGACAGCTGTTCTGCTCAACACTTTCTGCAAAGGAGGTTTTATCAGGAAATCAAGAAAGAACTCTATAAGAAGGATCGAGATTTCCCTCCCCAGCGGAAAGCCGGTCAAACATGGCATTTCACATCATTCTGGCATCTCCTGGAGAAGATCAGGCAACCCGGTTGGTGCTTGGTTCCCACAGCTTCTTCCTGACCTCATTTCCTACTCGCTCTCTCTCACACAGACACTTTTAGCTGCTGTCAGTAGGAAGAAGTGCCCACATTATTTTTTATAAGGTGTCACATTCAGTAGCAAATTCCTCTGAATGACTTTCACTGAGTTCTCTTTAGCAAGATTTATTGAGCTGAAAGGAAAGGGAGCTACAGACTTCCTGTCGTTTAACATGTTCCCATTTTGAAACACATAGATATGATTTTCTTTGACTCTTGCATACTATCTAAATGGAAAGAATATCTCCTTTCTATTAAAAGGAAGTTTTAGAATTCTTCCAACCTCACATGTTATACTGTAGCTCATGTTTTTACATTTATTCTAGCTATAAGATGCTCCTTTGTGTTCAGGTCTGGCCTCAGAAGGATAATGTAGCACTTGGGGATGAAGATGCAGCCCAGCAGACCAGCACTTGAGGCCAGAATGGAGAAGACCTGAACAGCCACCATATATTTCCCTTTGGTGCTCAGGTAGGAGGGCACAAAAGTCACCCAGACACTGCAGAAGACCAGCATGCTGAAAGTGATCAGCTTGGCTTCATTGAAGGCCCCAGGCAGATTCCTGGCCAGGAAAGCCACCGTGAAGCAGATGGCAGCCAGGAAGCCCATGTAGCTGAGGGTGACGTACAACATGACAACAGCCCCTTCATTGCATTGCAGGATGATCTCTCCAGGCTGGGAGTGGAGGTCAGAGTCAGGGAATGGGGGAGAAGCTCCCAGCCAGATGAAGCAGATGATCATTTGGACTGTAGACCAAGACAGGATGATGGAGTTGGCCAAGCTCTTCCCCAACCATCTCTTCACTCGGTTTCCTGGTTTTGTGGCCAGGAAAGCCAGCACCACCGTGATGGTTTTGGCCAAGAGGGAAGAAATGGCAACTGAGAAGATGATGCTGAAAACCGTCTGTCTGATAAGGCAGGTGGCTTTCCCTGGTTGACCAATGAAGAGACAAGGAGACAAGAAACAAAGCAGGAGGGAGACCAGGAGGATGTAGGAGAGGTCCCGGTTGTTGGCTTTGACAAGGGGAGTTTCTAAGTATTGAATGAAGATGATTAAGACAAGGCCTGTGGTTAGGAACAAGAGTAGAGCAAAAGAGACCAGGATGATGCCCAGATGTTCTTCATAAGAGAGGAAGGTTATCACTTTGGGGATACACTGGACTCTGTCCATATTTGAATATTTATCATCCGGACACTTGGTGCACTTTTCTGTATCTGAGAAAGTCAAAAACCAGTATTTCTTTAATATTCTGTTTTTTTACATTTCAAGAAGTACCTTTTTTTGAGAAATGTTCCATGAATATTTTCCAAGATGTGTTGCTTAACCATTCCACAATAAAAAAACTGATAATATAATTTTCTAATACCTACGTAGCTACAGTATCTGAAATTGGAGGATTTCTAGTTCATTTTGAATAAACAAAAAAGAGTTGAGCTTCAATACATGTTTTAATTTGCACTTTCATCAAAATGCTGTGGATAAATCCAGGTCCACAAAGCCTGACCTTTCTTGTGGTGTCACCCACCTTCCCGAGTGGAGATGGTCCCCTCCGGACAAGGAACGCAGTCATAGCAGCAAACTGGCTCTCCTTCTCGCACCCGCTTGACAAATCCAGGATGACAATTTTCCACACATTTGGACTGAGGCAGAGACTGAGCAGAAAAAATAGGAATGCCAAAGAAAATAGGTTAGGACTCACCATCCATGGAAAAGGAGAGGAGAAATGGACATTAGACAAGTAGATTCTGGGCTTCACTTAGGTGAACATGAAATCTCTGACTCCTTCCAATCAGGTGTAGGAGATGGGACCCTGGCAGATTCTTTCCTTAGTTCCTCCCTTTTGCTTCTGGCATAACACATTGCAACAAAGTCCTTTTCTAGTTAATAAAGTCTGGAGGGAGGGAATTGAGAAAAGAATTAAGTATTAAGTGACAAACAACCTAATGGTTGTATTAAAAGGTATTCCTCTACTTTTCATACATCCATGGCTATGATGATCTACTCATTAAATGTTTGAATAAATTTGTTGTCAAAGATTTATTAAATTGTTATTTTATTAGATTTATTTAAGTAGAATAAAATGTGATTAAGAAGGAAACTTCTGACCAGTAGGATCTGGAAAGGTTTCTTCTGGACTACACAAAGCCTTGCAAAGCTGCTCCCCTTTGACACTCGTTCAAAACTGTCTCCCAGTTAAGATATAAAGGAAAAATTCCTCATAAATTTTAGCTGTCAACTTTAAAGCAGATGTTCTTTCTTGATTTGTATTTTTCTTTGTGCAATTCTTATGGCTGCCATGCTGCTGAAATAAGATTAAGGGTGAGAGCTCCTTGGCGCTCTCTGAGCTTGCCTGTTTGCTTACAGATGTTTCTTTACCCAAACTAGGGAACATCATCCATACTGGTCATCTAGCACTGATAATGTTACCTAGTTTGGGTAATGAAACGTCTGCAAGAAAACAAGCAAGCTCAGAGAGCACCAAGGATCCCTCATGTCAACGCTGAGGTGCAAATATTCTCCTTTGTTAAGACTAAAGGTTTCTGCATAGATTCTAGAACTCTAGTGAGATTGAGGTGAGATCATGAGAACGTGTCCCTGAAAAAGATTAAATCTTTGGCTGCAACCGATGGGACCTGAGTGTGAGTCCTGTGTCAGAAGGAGATATTTCTAAGGCCCCTCCAGTTATCCAAGAAAAGGTCCTTTGTGTCAAAGAGCTGCAATTAGGAGACTCTAACTGGCATTGAAAGACAGACCCACATTTAATATTAGTTAAATTGGGCGACTCTTTTTTGCCCAGGGGGAGTGAAGGAAGCTAAGACTCAGGATAAACAATGCCATTCAAGGGATTTTCAGGTGAAGACCCTCTTAATAGCCAAAGGCCAAATCTAAGTAGCCTTTCCTGTCAAAATCTCTCTCCTGATATCAAGAAGATCTTTTCTTTGAATCAAAGTTGTGTTTCAGTGTTTCAGGTTTCTGGGTCAAGGGATTACGTGAAGTGAAAATCTTGGACCTCGTTCCTGGGGGCAGAAGCCCAATTGCTCCCCCCAGTTGCGTGAAAGACAGATATGGCTAAATTTGACCAGGTCTGGACTCCTTAAAAATATCACAGACCATGGACCTGCCCTTTCAGGGAGCCATTTTCCAATGGACTCTCCCTAAGCGGGACAAGATGAAGCTTCTCTCCCGATGGGACCACCGGGAGCTCCATCCAGTCATGATCCAATTTCATCACATTCAGTCCAAACCTCAATTCAGGGACTGTTCAACAGAATTCCCTCCCACTTTGCTATTTGAGGACAAGCAAACCTGACCTTATTAACAACACAACCTCCAGCACTTGAGGGTTTCTCATCCCAGGTTGGACATGGCTGAATCAGCTAAAAACAGACGTCAGAATCCAATTATATTTCATTTCTAGCTACCTACTCTGAGAAAAAACCAATTCTTACTCTCTTCTAGATTCTGTCATACTACTAAGGGGGAGGGGGGTAAGCACGGGTGTTTATGACTGGCATTTCCTCTATTAACTACAAAGTAACCTCTGTGGATTCCCTTCGAGAGTACTAACCATAACAATGCGGCCATCTGCCTTTCATCTCACTCCCTATGAAGTCTCCTTTTACCGGCAGTGAGGGAAAAGGGGGGGGAAGATTGCAAAGCCTGGGATCTGATGGACTTAACACCCAGACATCTGCCAGATTGAATCGCCCGGAAGAACTGTGGAGTGGGGCTGCTTGGGAACACTTTAAAACATTGAATGGTGGGGGGGGGACCCCTCAGATCCTGTCTAGCATGCCTTCAGTCAGTTTCTCTTAATAAAGATTCCTGTTGGAAGAGACGTTCCAAGAGTTCTGTCTTCTTAAGATGTAAATTGAGGTGGGTCCTTACAACAGTCTTCAATATTACAGCAGCTGAAGAACACCTTGGTCAACAGTACTGAAGCCTCCCAAGTGATCTATAGAAAGAAAGCTGTAAGGTTTCTGCTCCCCGTGTTCAATTCTCAGTGAAGGTCACTGACCCTGGTAACTAGCCTTAGTCCACATGAAATGGGTTCTAAATCTTTGGGAAAAGAGGAAAGACACCAAAATTTATCCGACCTTGTTGAGCAACTTTAGCTGTGAAAGAGCATCTTCGTCGATAGTAAGTCTCTGTTTTTCCAAACTCCCCATTTGCTGCTCGATGGGATCCTGCTTGGGGAGAATCAACCAGCTCGGGATTTCCAGATCTGCTACTACATCTCCATTTTGATCCAAGTACAGTTTCACATCAGAAATATTGCAAAACTCATTCTTCTGCAGGAAAGGATGGAACTACAATGGGAACATCCAGGAATTTTAAAATCTGAAACCTTTTTTTAAAAATCCCATTTAGCCTTTACACATTTGAATCTTTCTTCTGCAGTTGTCTAACATCAAAATATGCTTATTTAGAAAAACAGGTACTTCTGCTATCTTCATAAATAAAAAAGAAAGGTTCAGCAAAATTTCTCAACCATATACTGGTAAAATATATATTAATAAAATATAATTGTTGCAATTGGTAAGTTATCTCTTAGGGGGAGCCTGGAACCCCCACAGAGCGCGTCCCCGGGTGACGGATTGGGGGCCCCTACCCATTATGGCTTTTATACTGTAATGGAGGGTTGGAGGGAATCAAATACCTCCCGTGGATCAACAGGCCTGGTGAGTGGCAGCTGGCTCCCCAGTATTGACTGAAGGCGGAGACCATATTGGTTGGAACGGATTCAGAAGAACAGCGCATGGTGTGGTGGCAGCCACTTGAACAGCGTGTGCACAGCGGTGTAGAAAGCAAAGGGAAGACTACTACACTATATATTTCCCAGGAAAATCATGTTAATGGTGGCAAAACCTAACAATGGCCCCTAGTACGGGCGCCCCTTAAGTGGGGCAGGGGTGCTAAGAATCTCCCTGTCCGCTAGAAGCGTGATAAACCCAAAACTATGAATTGGTACGTGGAATCTGAGAAGCCTATACGAAGCTGGGGAAAACACACAACACTATCCAAGAAATGTCCAAATACAAATGTCCAAATAGGCAATGTGTGATGAATACTTTTTTTAAGTTGCCAAAAGGATGCCTCTACACTTGGAGATCACCAGCAGATAAACGAAATAATGTAGTAAGGAACCAAATTGACTATTTTACAATAAACAAAAGATTTAGAAACTCAGTAAAATCACTAAAGACATACCCAGGTGCAGATGTACCATCCGATCATAATCTACTACTTGCTGAAGTCCAGCTGAAACTAAAAAGGATGAAAAACCCAAACCCTGCTAAACCAAGTATCGACAGAGACTTCATCATTAAACATGGAGGGAAGATTAAAGAAGAACTAGAAAATCATTTAAGGGAAACCAACAACCTGAATGATGATGATGTAGAAGTGAACTGGAATAAATTTAAAAATGCAATAGTAGAGGTAACAAATTCAAAACAGAGAGAGGGGTACCACAAGAAACAACAGTGGATAACGGAGGAAATTCTTCATCTCATGGATGAAAGAAGATCTTATAAAAATAAAAACAAAGTAAAATACAATGAATTGCAGAAAACAATTAGAAGAAAAATTCGACTGGCAAAAGAAAAGTGGTTTGCAAAGAGATGCAAGGAAATAGAAGAGACAGAACGTATGCATGATAATTTCAATTTACACAAAAAAGTGAAAGAAGCAGCAGGCCTCTACAAAAAGAAAACCAACAACTTAGTTGACAAAGAGGGGAAAATTATCTTAGATGAGGATGAAAAACTAAAGAGATGGAAGGAATATATTGAAGAACTTTTTGAGGACACTAGGGATGATATAGATATGGGAAGTATAACAACTGGACCAAACATCACTATGGAGGAGGTTGAACATGCAATAAAAATAGCAAAAACAAGAAAAGCCACAGGACCTGATGATATCCCAGTAGAAATTTTAAAATTGCTGGAAGACAATGGGAAGATTTTTTTACTGCAGCTCTTCAATCAGATATACGAAACAGGAAAGATACCAAATGATTGGCTAAAATCAACCTTTGTGACAATCCCCCAAAAAATAAATGCAAAGAAGTGTACCGAATACAGAACAATAAGCTTAATGAGTCATGCCCTGAAAATATTCCTGAGAATAATTCACACAAGAATATACAACAAAATTGAAGAGCGTCTAGGTAACACACAATTTGGTTTCAGAAACAATCTTGGTACACGAGATGCGCTGTTCAGCATTCAGGTTCTTGTACAGCGTTGTAGAAATGTCAACCACAGTGTTTACATGTGCTTCATTGATTTTGAAAAAGCTTTTGATAAAATAAGACACAGCAAACTATTAGAAATCCTGAAACAAGGGGGACTAGATGACAAAGACATCCAAATCATAAAGAATCTATATTGGCATCAGGTAGCAAATGTGAGACTAGGCCAAAAATACTCAGCTGATGCAGAAATAAGAAGAGGGGTCAGACAGGGATGTATTCTGTCTCCACTGCTGTTCAATATCTACTCTGAGTCAATCTTCAACGAGGCACTGGAGAACATCGATGCTGGCATCAAAGTAAACGGTGTTTGGATCAACAACTTAAGATATGCTGACGATACAGTTCTGCTTGCCAGTAAGCATGAAGACCTTCAGCTCCTCATCAACAGAGTCACAGAAACATCTGGAAAATACGGCTTGAAGCTTAACACCTCTAAAACCAAGATCATGGTCGTCAGCAAACAACCCGTTAATTACCACCAGTAAATTCAGAAGGAACACCACTAGAAAAAGTTGAAAGGATCATGCACCTCGGTTCTAATTTACATGAAAGCTGGGACATGACCGCTGAAGTAAAGACAAGGATAGAGAAAGCTCGAACAGCATTCTTCAAAATGAAAAAGGTCTTCTGCAGTCACGACATAAGCCTAAGACTGAAAATCAGGCTTGTCAGATGCTATATTTTTTCTATCCTGCTCTATGGAGTAGAGAGTTGGTCTCTGACAGAAGGCCACCTGAAGAGACTAGAAGCATTTGAAATGTGGATTTACAGGTGGCTGTTACGTATAAGCTGGGTTGACAAAATCAGAAATGAGGAAGTGATAAGCCGCCTGGGAAAGCCAAGGGAAATCATCAAAACAATTAAAAAATGAAAATTAGAATATTTTGGACATGTGATGCGACACCCAGAAAAATACGGCATACTCCATTTAATCCTCCAAGGAAAGATTGAAGGCAAATGCGGTTCAGGCAGAAGAAGAACATCATGGCTTCAAAATCTAAGGGACTGGTTTGGACAAAACTCAGCAGCACTTTTTCGTGCGGCTGCTGATAAAAACAGGATCGCCAACATGATCGCCAGCGTCCGATAACGGATATGGCAGAAGAAGAAGAAGAAATTGGTAAGTTATAGGAAACATTCTAGAGCAGGTGACAAAAAAAATGAATCATAGAAAAAAGAGATTATTCACTAACGCCTAGAAAACATCAGGTTGATTATGAGAAACTGTTCATTTAGTGACCGTGCAAAGTTACAAGGGCACTGAAAAAAGTGACTTATGACAGTTTTTCAGACGCTCATTGCAGCATCCCAGGGTCATGTGACCAAAATCAGAATTCTTGGCATCTAATTATGATGGTTACAGTGTTTGAGGGTCACGTGATCTCCTTTTGGGGCTTCTGATGAGCAAAATCAACAGGGAAGCTGGATTCCATTAACAACCATGTTACTTGTTTAACAACTCCAATGGTTCACTTTACCAGAAAAGGCAAGAAAGGTCGTAAAATGGGGCAAAACTCACTTAACAACTATCTTGCTTAACAACAGACATTTTGAGTTCTGGTGAACTGGTGTAAGGAAAACAGCCTAGTTTTAAATACCGGAAAAACCGAAGAGATCATTGTTGATTTCAGAAAAGGCAGGCACAGCCACACTTCTCTGTGCATTAATGATTCACCTGTGGAGATGGTTACCAGCATCAAATTCCTGGGTGTGCAGCTAACGAGTAGGCTGACTTGGTCGCTCAACAGTGAGAAACTGGTGAAGCAGGCACAGCAGCACCTGCATTTTCTGTGCCGCATGAGAAAAGCACATCTTCCTTCCCCTGTCCTGACCACTTTCTACAGAGCATCTTGTCATACAGCATCACAGTCTGGTTTGGAGGCATCACTGCTTCAGGTAGGAAGGCGGTGCAGAGAGTGGTGAGAATGGCTGAAAAGATCATTGGCAGTTCCCTCCCTCCCATCCAGGACATAGCACAGAAGCGCTGCTTGAGCAGGGTCTGTAAGATTATCTGGGACACTACACATCCTCTTCATGACCTGTTTTCCTTGTTACCTTCTGGGAGGAGGCTTCGTGGTATCCGAAGCAGAACATCCAGATTCAGCCATAGTTTCATTCCATACAGCATTAACCTTGCGAACTCTCAAGCTTCCTCCTTCCGTTATATATTCAAGATGGACAGTATTTAATATTTATTTGTTACATATATGTAGGGATGTGGGTCTATGTTGTTCATAGTATGTTTAGGTGTATGTTTTTGATGTGTGCTTATCTTGTCTTGTCTTGTCTTGTCTTGTCTTGTCTTATCTTATCTTATCCGTTGTGGCCATAAACCCAACACTGCCTTGTGCAGCCTCTTCCAGCAACTGAGGGAAGCTACAGAGAAGCTCCAGGTCTCTTCAATGCTGTTCCAGAGGGAGGGAAATGGGGAAAGGAGCTCAGCCACAAGAGAGGAGATTCCGGCTGAATGAGAGGAAGAACCTCCTGAAAGGAGGAGCCGTTTCAGAGATGAGCCCTTAAAGCAGACGAGTTCAGCCTCCCCTTCACTGATGACGCAAAGACTGAGCAGCCATCAGTCTTTAAGTGGGATTCCTGCAGAGAGGAGGGTTGGGCTAGATGATCTCAGGGTGTACTTCAAAGTTACAGATGTAAACTTCTACTATGCTAATCATAAAGACATGAGTATATTTAAAAATGCATACATCCTTTTAAAATTAGCAGCGTGTAAAACCAAAATTTATCTGTTATGGTGCCTGCGGTTTAGAACATTGTGTCTCTAGCAATTAGATTGGCCAAACCTCTTGATCTTTTGCAGCATAAGAAGGTTGAGACGGTTCCCCTCCTTTCCCTCTGGATTCCCTCTCCTAAAGAACTAAGATTAATGGATCCATATTGGGATCCCCATACCTGCCATGGCTGCAGCCTTGGAGTCCCCAAGATCTTTTCTCCCTCTTTCCTTCTCCTCCTCAATCTGGAGGAATAGGCGGCATTCAAGGCCTGGGCCAGAGTCTTCATGAAACTGTAAAAATCAGGATCATTTCTGATCCTTTCCCTGTTCCTTTTCTGCTGGGTCTCCAGTGGGGCTTTCTGGGTGCATCTTCTCCGGCCTTTGACAGAAAAGAGATGCTTGGAAAAAGAACAACGGAAATAATGATCTTGAAATTGATCTTCCACAAAGAAATAGGGTTCAAAGGCATCATCCATTGGCCTCTTATTTTCCAGAAAATCAAAGCTCCAAATACTATGGATGTATTTGTAAATTCTGTCATTTTTCAATGTATATTTTTCAAAAACTGTATTGATCCAGACTTTCCCTTCAACAGGTCCTGTCAAATGCCTAAGTGCCAAATGGAAAGGAAGAATTCTGTCCGTAATGGGAGTATATTCCAGGAAGTGAACAAAGACATTGACTTGTCTCCACTTAGAGAGGGCATCCCTGAGGTCTGCTGTATATCCAGTTGTTGAGAACAGTTGTGATATAACCACACAAATTCCATTTCTGACAAGCATAGGAGTGAATGTCCTCATGAAATTCTCTCCATTATCTGTGTTTGAAGCAAAGAGGCCAATCAAAGTCCATCTGAAATGGAGGAGCAGTTGGACAATTGCTGGGTAGTGGAATTCTTTTTGGGGGAACATCTGGTGAAAAAAAGGGAATTTCCTTTTATCACTCAGAGCCTCGGAAGCACCATGATAATTGATCTGAAAAAGCAATGAAGAAAGCTGTGTTATATTGGGGGTGAGATAAAGTCCAAAATATTAGCTTTTAATAAATTCAACTTTGTTTTGATGAACAAATTAAATAGCTAATTGTTGATTAGCCATTATGCCATATCAAGAAACAGAATATTAAATACAAAGCATTAACAACATTGTATATAAAAATTGAATACAAGAAACAAATGAAATAAAAAGAATAAGAATAAAAAACATGAATCATATATTATGTATTATATGTAAATGTTTAACACTAACTGCAGAGTCAATATATTGCTTTAACACAAGTATCCCAACAGGGAGTTTGTCTAATGTGCAGTGCAGGATTCTGATCTCTCTCTTTCTTATGCAGTCGACATTCAATATTCCAGATTCTTGGATTCCAGATTTTTTCTTTTTATTTCTATCCTGCCTTGATTATTTTTTGGCTCGTTCTCTAGTTATACAAGAGATGGGGAGATCACAACTCCTAATATAATTTGTCACTTGCAGAATCCAAGAGGGCTTTATTTGCAATATTGTATGTTCTAACACAGAGAACTTTGGGACTCTGTCAGGTTCCAGAGGTTTAACTGTACACCAAGAATTACAGCCATGTGGAAAAGAAAGGACGCCCTCTTTGAGTTCTGTGGTTTTACGTATCAGGACATAGCAAAAAGCATCTGGTCTTAAGCAGTTCTTAAAAGTAGGTAAATACAGCCTCAGATGAACAACAACATATGACATATTACACCATGTCATCATTTATTTTACAAAAAGAAAGGCAAAATGGAGAAGCCGTGTGTAAAAGACAAAACACACCCTGACTGCTTCCATAGGTATGAAGAGGCTAAGAGATAATGTCAGAATCCAGTTATATTTCCTTTCTATCTATCTTCTCTGATCTAAAACCAATTCTTACCCTTCCCTGGATCCTGCCATACTCCCAAGGGGGAGGGGGGGAGATGCATGCGGGTTTATTACGTACACTTCCTCTATTCACTACAAAGTAACCTTTTGTTTATTCGCCTTCGGGTGTGCTAACCATTACAATATAACCATTTGCCTCTTATCCTATGCCCCTCTGAACGTCTCCTCCTTAACAGGCAGATAGGAAAAGGGGGGTGAAAAATACAGATCTCCGGGATCTGGTTTATTTCTCTGTCATCAAAATAAGGTGTGAAGAGCTGTTGAATGATCATGCACAACGGAGCCAGATTGATGTTATCTTTCCTGGATTTAACACCTAGATATTTGCCGGTCTGAATCGCCCAGAAGAACTGTGGGTTGGGGTTTGCTGAGGGACACTTTAAAACATTGATCTGTAAGGGAATCCCTCAGATCCTGTCTATTATGCCTGCTATCAACTACTCTTAATAAAGGTTCCTGTTGGAAGAGATTGTTTCCAAGAGTTCTGCTTTCTTAAGATGTGGGTTGGAGTGGGTCCTTACAGGTAGCCTGGTGCTGCTGATCAAGTGACCTTGATTAATTGATCATCAGCAAGTGTGACTGCCTCTATAAAAGCCAAAGTTTCAGGAGTTTGCCAGTCTCCAGCATTGCGTTGTGTGTTAACACAATGCCAAAAGGTAAAGACTTCAGCAATGATCTTAGAGAAGCAATTGTTGCTGCCTATCAATCTGGACTGAGTTACAAGGCCATTTCAAAACAATGTAAAGTCCATCATTCTATAGCGAAGAAGATTATTCACAAGTGGAAAACATTCAAGGCAGTTCCCAGTCTGCCCAGGAGTGAACATCCCAGCAAGTTCACACAATGCTCAGAGATACTGCAAAAAATCAAGAGTTCCACCTCAGACTCTACAAGCCTCCGTGAGCATGTTAAATGTGCATGGCAGCAGAATTAGAAAAGGACTGAACAAGCAGGGTTTCTTTGGAAGGGCTGCCAGGAGAAAGCCTCTTCTCTCGAAAAAGGACATGGCAGCCTGGCTGAGGTTTGCCAAGTTGCACCTGAACCAATCTCAAGACTTCTGGAACATTCTCCTTTCGACGGAAGAGACCAAAGTGGAGAGGTTTGGCCATAACACACAGGGCCACGTCTGGTGAAAACCACACAGAGCCTATCAGCACCAACATGCCTCACAGGGTGATGGAGGGTTGAGGATTTGGGCTTGTTTTGCAGCCAGAGCACCTGGGCACCTTGCACTATGTTGTGTGTTGTTCATCTGAGATTGTAGTTACCTACTTTTAAGAACTGCTAAGGACCAGTGATTTTTATCAGATGGCCTGATACATAAAATCATAGAACTAAAAGTGGATGGATTTTCCTTTTCACATGGCTGTATTTTCCCCAATTTTAGACAAAGATGAAACTGTATAAATTCCCAATCCATCTCTCAGTCAGCAACTGAAGTCCTTTTATCCATCTCCAAAATATTCCTCAGGTCCACCGATTGGGTTTGTTCCAGTAGAGGCATATTTTAAGCCCCAAACTTCAGTCCAGTATAAGGATTTGGGGGTAATTTTGGCATTCTTTTCTCTAAGAATTGGGAAGAAAGCTGGATAGCTATGTTTTTTTAAAATTTAAGCAGTAAATTCAATCCTGCCCTTGCTCTAAGTGGGCTCCTTTGATGATGGCAGACCCAAGATTCAGTCTCAAAGAAAAGTAACGCTGGGTAAGGAAAGGTGTTACTTGCTATATTGGCTACATTTGTCTTCCAAAGACCACAACTTTTGACTTTCATTTATCAATAATCAGAGAATTATTATGTCAGTAGGAGCCAAGTTTTCTCAAGAGTGTACAGAATCTAACCCATAGGATAACAGTACTGCATTATCAGTTTAAACCAAAGTGTATTTAGCAAGTAAGAGGCTCAGTGGCTTAAAGACACTGAATCTGTTCTGGCAGTTCAAGTTCTGTCACTGCATGGCAGGGTGAGCTCCTGTCGCTTGCCTCAGCTTCTGCCCACCTAGCAGTTCGAAGGCCTGTGACAACGCTAGTAGATAAATAGGTACCACTTTGGTGGGAAGTGTGGCATGTTTCATGCAGATGGTGGGGCCCCTGCCAGTGCTGGACTTGCTGGGATGTGACACCCAACTGTGAGGCGACATCGGTGGCAAGAGAAGGCCCAACAAGAAAGGAGACCTCTTGTCTTTCTGGTGCGGAGCCCGTTCACCCCCTGTGGGGCACCCTGGATGAGCTCATGAGCACACACTGAACAGACTAGCATTCCTGGGCTGTGAAACAAACACTATGTAGTCTCCTGGCTATTTATACCTTTGCGATATGCTAAATAAATAAACAATTTAGCACTTTAGGCATGTACATGAGAATCCTTCCTTAGTCCTGGTAAGTCATTAATGTCTAGACTGAATAATAATGTACTCTTTTATGTTACACCTTGGTAAGTACCTATCCTTCTTCTCGTGGCTCCACTGAGCCCAGACCTCCCTCTCAAACAAGGGCTTGTGGAAAGGGCTTGGATCAGGGCCAACAGTCTGAGCTCCATTTTAAGGGAAATCAATTTCCTCCATCATATTTCTCCATTTACTGTATCAAATGCTGCAGTAACATCTATAAAGCCAGAAAACCATGGTTTACCTGACTGACGTATTGTGTAATTAGCTATTTCAAAAGAATGTTGTCAATATTAGATTATTAATTTATTGATTAATTATTATACAACTTTGTGAAACTTTTTCCTCTACTTAAAACCTTCTTGTTCTGCAAGGAATGCACGTTTATTCTACTAAGTCTCAAGTTTACTTAAGAGGAACATGGTATATATTTTAGCCACAATATCCATTATTCTATCTAACCTGTAATTGCTAGAGTCCTATTTATTCCATTTTCTTTGTATAAAGGAACACTACTATTGCCAAGTTGAGTACAACTGGATATGTCAGGTATTATTTCTATGTGTAAATGAACATGCCAATAGTTCACCGATAACTTGGGATATTTTTTGAATAGCTGGGAGAAAGTCCTCTACAGGGACCTTACAGCTTTTCAGGCCTTTCATGAGGAATTTAAACATAAACAGAATAGAAAAAACATAATTGATATGTTTGTTAATATGGAGAAAAGCAACTCTTGAATTCCATGTAGAAGATATGCTTGGATCTGTTGCTCACCCACTACCATCCCGCTCACTTTACCAGACAGAGAATAACACACACAAACCTGGGGGACTTTGTAGGTGTCTGCTAATGTTGACATCTGGATGGAGATTTCCCTGCCAGCTGAATCAAAAAGAGCCAGGAGGTTCTCCTTCCTTCCACAGCCATAGTTTGGGACATTGGCTTCTCCAGTAGAGAGAATGTCCAGCAAGGCATCTGAAGTACATGAAGGGCTCAAATAGTTGTCATGGAGGTTGTAGCCAAGTGTGAGATTGTGCAAGAGCTGGGGATTCTTGTTGACCAGTTGAATAGGGAAAATTAATAGTAGGGTGTATGAAATATCATAACTCTTACTGTAAAAAATGTTCATGTTATTATCATCAAAAGCAACAACATTTTTTTAAAAATTTATTCCTTTTTGTCTCTACAAGCCTACTGAGTCTTAAGCCAATATTGATCCAAAACCAATAATCAGTTATACAAATAGGGGAATGGGCTGAATAGAGACAACAAGAAGTGTTTCAATCACTACTCTAAATAAAATGAATTCAAGCGATGAATTCAGGAGTGATTGGGGAGAGAAAAATAATCTGGATTGCCTTTGGTTTTTTTTAATCCCATCTCTGGATTTGAGTCTCTTCTACAAAATAAGAAAAAAGAGGAAATCAAAAACATACAGGAAATTAGAGAAATCCTGTAATATAGAAGCAAGTGAAAAGAAGAAGAAAAGAAGGAGAGTGTTAGAATTAGAAAATGGGGGGAATGCAAGTCCATCACCTTGAACGACTTACGATGGAGATGGAACAAAAGGAGCCATGTTGAAAGGCAATATTATATTCGATAGTTCTTTTTCAGTGGTGACTATACCAATGAGATGGTCTCCTGGCCTGTAAAAGCTCCATGGTTTATTTTCATCCTGGTGCTCCAAACTCAGCGGGCATTTCATTCTTAGCTTCCCAGAGACTGGTTGGGACACCAGCAGCATCAGAACCAGAAGCAGCAGGTCCATAATTCATATGACTTTATTAATCCTCTTCCTGTTTCTAACACCAACAGCAGAGAACAATTGGAAGAATTCAAAGCACTCTCAGAAGGTGGACATGCCAGTGACTTTCCTGATAGAAACAGAGAAATACTCAGCTTCACCTGGGAGGAGAGAGAGGTACAATCAAGAGCAGAGCCCCTGTCTGTCCCAAAACGTGTTCCCTCAGAGCTTGACTTAAGGAATTTATCCTTTTCTGATACAAGATCCTTTGCTTATGTCTTCAGACTGATGTCTCTATCAAAGGCACAGAGATCTCAAAGACCCAGGTGGTCATAATTACAGTGAGAAGCAGCTTCTCCTCTTGGGATCCTGAACTTCTTCTGGGCTCCATGTGCAGAGTAGACACTGGAGAAAAGCATGTTAGTGAAAAATCACAGATACACTCCTGGGGGTTCTGTTCTGTTGTGATTGTGGTCCTTCTTGTCAGGACATGTCCAGAAAGTGATGCTGGAGGAAGGTAGCTCAATAACAAGGGAATTGATGTCTTCTGTCCTTCACTGTGGTCTCCTTGTCTCCAGAGACTGCTGGGGAAGGTCACCCAGAGCTGTGGAGTTTGGTGCCACTCTAGGTTGGTGCCACTTAACTCTTGTGTTGCCTCTCTCCTAACCGCCAAGGAAGCAGTCAGAACCCTTGGATTCTGCCTAACGTTAAGAGTGGGGCCTGTTTGGGATTTTCTTTTATATCAGAACTTCATATATTAATCATAAATTGCACCTGACTTTAAAATTCCTTTTGCCTGAAGTGAAATTTTGTTTCCCCCTTTTTCTAAGCAATATCAATTTTGGGATGAGAGGCAGGAAAGTGACAGCCTGTGGGCTGCATCGTTGGCTGAATAGGGAGAAGGTCATAGAGTTGGTGGAAGTTTTTTCTTCTTCACACTTTCGGCATTGTCTTTATATGTATTAATGTAAGATTCTTTGTATTTTGAAGTTTCTTTCTGGTTTATTAAATCAAGAATGGACTGAAAGGCCTGAAGCTGAGATGTATTAATTTATTTATCAAATTTATTGGCCTCCCATCTTCTGGCAGGGTAACTCTGGGCGGTTTACAAAGGTGGAGGCGGTTCCCACAGCCAAGATGGTGCGACCTGTTTTCTAGCCACCTGATTTTTGGAGAACTGATGCCCCTCCCCCCTCTGGTTGTGTGAATGCACTTGGTGGGGTGTGACATTCCCATCTCTGAGGCTGTGAGGTGAAGCCCTTCCCTAAAAAACCTCCAAGTGCTTTGAAGCTGCTCTTGGGGCACCTGTGTCCCTAGTTCATTTGGATCAATTGTTCACGGATTGTGTCTCTTCTCTGGATGAGGCTCCCTGATAGGTCCACCTTTGCCTAGAAGGGAGAACTGGGGAAGGGGCTGAGTGGGGGGAACAGATGACAGCCCGTATCTCAGGTTCTACTCTCCGTGCCTGGCTTACCAGGTCCTTGGTGGCTCTGGGTTCAGGCTGTCTCAGAGAAGAGCAACAAAGATGATTAGGGGACTGGAGGCTAAAACATACGAAGAACGGTTACAGGAACTGGGCATAGCTCGTCTAGTGAAGAGAAGGACCAGGGGAGACTTCCAATATTTGAGGGGCTGTCACAGAGAGGAGGGGGTCAACCTATTTTCCAAAGCATCTGAAGGACAGACAAGGAATAATGGATGGAAACTGATCAAGGAGAGATTCAACCTGGAAACAAGGAGAACTTTTCTGACAGTGAGAACAATTAATGAATGGAACAGTTTGCCTTCGGAAGTTGTGGGAGCTTCATCACTGGAATTTTTCAAGAAGAGACTGGACTGCCATCTGTCGTAAATGGTGTAGGGCAGTGATGGCGAACCTTTTAGAGACCGAGTGCCCAAACTGCAACCCAAAACCCACTTATTTATCGCCAGGTGCCAGGTGGGCATAGCCCACTGGGTGGGCATGGCTGTGGTGGTCATGGCAGACTGGGTGCGTGTGGCCAAGGTGGGCATGGTCACCTTGATGTTGCTTGTTGGGAGGGATGCCTGTGGGGGCCAGGCAGGGTTGGGGGAGATCCAGGTGTGGCAGTGGGCAGGAGGCTCATCCTACAGGGTGAGGCGAGGTAAGGTGAGACAGGGCGGGGGTGCCATTGTCGCAGGGCAAGGTGAGGCAGGTGCCGGGGCAGCTGCTCTCTGACACCATTGGCCCCTGCACACAGAGGCCAGCGAGTGCATGAGGGCCGACAGTGTCCATCAGCAACCACAGCCTGCCAGGCCCTCGACCGGTGCACTCTGGGGGTCTGCAGCCCGCCGCTAGCAGTTCAGAGAAGCCGCCTCTGAGCTTGACGGCCAGCCAACAGCTGAGGAGGTGATGCAGTGGGTCGTGCCTTGGAAAAGGAGAGCATGCGAGGCCAGGAAGGATGGGATGGGGGGAGGGAAACCAGCCGTGCTGGGATGCATCCGGCCACATGGGACCTCGGCGAGTTAGTTAGAAGAAAGTGGAGCAAAAGGAAAGGAAGAGAGAGATGAGGACGGAGGACAGATCCCTGTTACTTATCTTGACTATGGTAGTTTCTTGGTGTTTAATGAAAATTCCTAAGGCCCAGAGTGTGGCTAAAGAGAAGAAGTCGGCCAAGGATCTGAGGATGGTCCCCAGATGGTCCTCAGAGGACAGAAAGATTGTAATTGAACTCTTTTCTTGTAGGGACGCTGTTCTTCTGGACATCCGGGGCAGAGCTCTGCATTTGAGAAAAAGAAGAGTAACTTCTCTCCTCTTCATTCCAATTTCTCTTTGTTTCTCACTGTGTAGGAGGAGAGCCGTTTCAGCCTCTCCGGGTCTGGTGCCACCTATTCTGAGGGTGAAGCTCTAATGGGAGGCACCGGCTTTTGTGAGCTGCCTCTCTGCCCATCCAGAGGAAGGAATGCAGCCGGATCAGACAGACTCTGGAGGGCAGAAAGGGACAAAGACATCAGGCTAACTGAGTATTGTTAAAGAGATTTAGTGAATAGAGACAGAATTATTTTTGGGAAATGAGCCAGCTATTTTCCCCAACCTCCCCTCCTTAGCTGACGTCTCTTTAAAAGATTTGTTAAACATGACAAACAAATAAAAATAAAGACAATGAAAAATAGAGGAAAGAGGAATACAGTAAAGAAAAAAAATAAAGTGACTTCCAACTTCTTTTGGTGCAGTAAGATACATGATAAAGTTATAATCTCAATTTTTTACTTATATAAAATGCCAACCATTTCTATAACAATTACCTACTTAATCATCAAAACCTAGAATCAAAGTTTATTTTTTTTTTGTCTTTTGAGCAGAATGTCCACAAGCAGTTTCCAAATGGAAACAAAGCTATTTTTTAAATCATTTATTTTTGTTGTTGTTAGTTGCGAAGTTGTGTCCGACCCATCGCGACCCCATGGACAACGTTCCTCCAGGCCTTCCTATCCTCTGCCATCTTCTGGAGTCCATTTAAGCTCACACCTACTGCTTCAGTGACTCCATCCAGCCACCTCATTCTCTGTCGTCCCCTTCTTCTATTGCCCTCAATCTTTCCCAGCATTAGGCTCTTCTCCAGTGAGTCCTTCCTTCTCATTAGGTGGCCAAAGTATTTGAGTTTCAACTTCAGGATCTGGCATTCTAAAGAAGCAGTCGGGGTTGATCTCCTCTTAGGACTGACTGGTTTGATCGCCTTGCAAGGTTCCAGGGGACTCGCAGGAGTCCTTCCTTCCTCCACCAGCAACCAGATTTTTTCAAAGGCCCCTCCATTCTTTGGCGCTCAGCCCCTTTCTTATGGTCCCCAACTGTATTCACAGGCCATACATTGGCAACTGGGAAAACCATGGCCCTTTGACTATATTTTTTTGTTTGGCACGTGATGTCCTCTGCTTTTTAGTATACTGGTCTTAAATTTGGCCATTAGCTTTCCTCCCCAGCAGCCCAAGCGTCTTTTTAATTTCTTGGCTGCAGTCCCCCCATCTGTGTGATATCATTTGGAGGTGGCCCCGGAAATAAAATTCTGTCCAACTACCTCCATTTCCTCCCCATCTATTTGCCAGGAATTCATTTATTTTTATCTTACCTTTATTATTTTTACAATTAACTCAAGGCAGCCAGCATGTTCAACTCACCTTCCTTCACCTATTTCCCTCCTGAACAACAACCCTGTGAGGTGGGTAGGGCTGAGACAGAGTAACTGATCCAAAGGCTTTCATGGCTAAGGCAGGATTTGAACTCAAGCTCTCCTGCTTTCTAGTCTGGTGCCTTAACCACTAGATCAAACCGGCTCTCTATTTACAGTCTTTTTTCCTAATTAGTGTAATTCCATCAGCTTTTTAATCAATTCTCCCATTGTGGGAGTTTATTCATCTTTCCATTTTTCAGCATATAAAATTATTCCTGCTGTTAGCATATACAAGAACAGAATTCCATTTTTTTTTATTTCTTTACCCAATAGTTTTAAGAAAAATTTCTGGTTTCCACTGAAAGTCCATTTTAAGAATCTTCTGAATTAAAACATAACAAACTATTTCTTTCCCTTATCATAGATCTGCCACAAGACCCATATAACAGTGATCTATCTTTCCGTAAGCCAATCATTTTCCGACAATATGTGAACACGTTCTGAACAATTTTTTGTATCTTGGTGGTCAATACCAAACAAGTAATGCCAATTTTTTATAAAAGGGTTCCTCTTTTTAGAGTTTGTATTTGCCCAGTATAAATTTTTCAGTCCGCGTTAGAGTCCCCAAATTTTTTCCCCGCATTGTTTTCAACATTATAGTATAAAGGCCCAAAAATTATTGTAATCATGCAAATGGTTTTTACATTATACATATGTTGTTATATTTTCCCAAACCATTTTTCCCTTTCGCTGTTTTCGCTATTCCTTTTTCCTTTCCTTTTCCTTTCCTTTCCTTTCCTTTCCTTTCCTTTCCTTTCCTTTCCTTTCCCTTTCCTTTCCTTTCCTTTCCTTTCCTTTCCTTTCCTTTCCTTTCCTTTCCTTTCCGTATTGTATTTTGATTTTGTTATGAGCCACCCAAAGTCAGTCTGGACTCAGGCAGAATATAAATCAAATTAGCAAACAAACAAATGGATGATTTTCTTGACTTATACACCGGATGTTCAACTGATAAAAAGTTAATCTTGCAAATAAAAAAGTGTGTGTGGATAAATAGATAAATCTATCAGTTAATAATTAAGTAGATAAATAGTCTGGGCTACTGGAGAAAATAAAAAGTAGATTGGGAATGGACTACAAAAAGTCATCCAGACCAACCCTCAGCATTATCCAGGAAACCTATTCAAACCGTGTATGAGAATTATCTGTGCAGCCCCTTCTTAGACATCTCCAGGTGTGAAGAACCCACAACCTTCACAGGGAGACCATTCCATGCTTGCTCAGCTCTTCTGAAGGAAACCGATTGACTGATCTTTTCTCTTGGAGGAACCTGGAGAACTGGAGCCATGCCAGGTTATTCGAGAAGGGCAGAGCTGAGTGTTAGATCAGCCACCCACAACAGCCGCTAAGAAAGTGTCGCCATAGATATTCTAATCAGGTCACTTTCTTAGGATGGATGGATGGTCCATAGGTAATAAACATTGAATGTAGGAAGCCCAATATCTTTATTAGCAAGTGTGAGATGAAAGGCAATATGCACTAATGGTTATCAAGCTGGCTGAGAAAATGGCCCCAAGGAGGTCTCCTCAACCATTCCTTTGGAAATGACCATCAACTGCTGAATTTGGTCACAATGTCCTACTCTGGATATTGGATTCACCAACTTTTTAATTAATGACTTTGAGGAAAGAAGAGAGAGAATGAATCTTAGAACTTGAGATGGATTTCCAATACTAATACTAATATCCAAGGGGCCATTCAGGCCTTGGATTTTGGGGGTGTCCATGAGACTGCCTGAGTCAAAATGGATTAAAATAAGGATTTGTAAAATGTCTATCTGGACTGAAACGAGTTGTGCAGGACTAATTTATCAGAGCTTGCAGTACACATCTCAAGTGGGAAAGGAGCAGGAGAGCAGAAAGGCCAGAGTCTGAAATTATGCAGGGACAAGCAATGCCTCCAACTTAGGCCAAGCCAGTTATTATTTACACTGAGGACAGCAGTTTAACCTGGGGCTGTATTTCCATTCACAAGGGTGTTTCCAAGGTGACAGTTGGAAAACTTCTTGGAGAGACAAGAAGGAGGAAGAAATCCCCAGCACTTCCATAATTGTAGGGGGGAGGTGGGACATCTGCCATGGCTCCTCTGTAGAGCTGGAA
>JALGBA010003644.1:0-39365 GCA_023970755.1 Azemiops feae
ACGCCTTGGGCTAACTCCACAGGGAAAGCTCACATCCGGAAAACAAGTGGTTTTTCAGCTTCACCAACCCTGGGGAACCTGTATATGTGTTTCTTTTTCACATTTGAGCTCTCTCTGAAGAATTGACTTTTCTGGCTGAATGGGATTTTTACCAATTGCGAGATATGCATTGGGCTAACTACACAGGGAAAACTCACATCCGGAAAACAAGTGTTTTTTCAGCTTCACCAACCCTGGGGAACTTGCATATGTGTTTCTTTTTCACATTTCAGCTGTCTCTGAAAAATTAACTTTTCTGGCTGAATGGGATTTTTACCAATTTCGAGATACTCCGTGGGCTAACTCCACAGGGAAAGCTCACATCCGGAAAACAAGTGGTTTTTCAGCTCCCCCATCCGAGTGGAACCTTCATATGTTTTTCTTTTTCACATTTGAGCTCTCTCTGAAGAATTGACTTTTCTGGCTGAATGGGGTTTTTACCAATTGCGAGATACGCCTTTGGCTAACTCCACGGTTAAAGCTCAGATCAGGAAAACAAGTGGTTTTTCTGTTTCCCCATATGAGTAGAACCTGCATATGTGTTTCTTTTTCCAATTTTAACCTGTGTCTGAAAAATTGACTTTTCTGGCTGAATGGGATTTTTACCAACAATTGCGAGATACGCCTTGGGCTAACTCCACAGGAAAAGCTCACATCCAGAAAACAAGTGGTTTTTCAGCTTCAAGCCACCCTGGGAGCCGCATATTTTTTTCTTTTTCACATTTCTCGCTTCTCTGAAAATTAACTTTTCTTGGCATGAATGGGATGTTACCAATTGCGAGATACTCCGTGGGCTAACTAGACAGTGAAAGTTCACATCCACGGAAAACAAATGGTTTTTCATTTAGACTCCCCCATCCGAGTGGAACATTCATATGTTTTCTTTTCACTTTGACTCTCTCTGAAGAATTGACTTTTCTGGCCTGAATTGGGGTTTTTAAACAATGCGAGATACGCCTTTGCTAACTCCACGGGGAAGCTCAATCCGGAAAACAGTGGTTTTTTTTCTGTTTCCCAAATGAGTAGAACCTGGCATATGTTTTTCTTTTTTCCAATTTTAACCTGTGTCCTGAAAATTGACTTTTCTGGCTGATGGGATTTTAACCAACATTGCGAGATACGCCTTTGGGGCTAGCTGCCACAGAAAAGCTCAGATCCGTAAAACAAGTGGTTTTTCAGCTTCCCTAACCCTGGGGAACCTGCATATGTGTTTCTTTTCCACATTTGAGCTCTGTCTGAAAAATTAACTTTTCTGGCTGAATGGGGTTTTTACCAATTGCGAGATATGCATTGGGCTAACTCCTCAGGGAAAGCTCAGATCCGCAAAACAAGTGGTTTTTCAGCTTCCCCATCCGAGTGGAACCTGGATATGTGTTTCTTTTTCACATTTGAGCTCTGTCTGAAAAATTAACTTTTCTGGCTGAATGGGGTTTTTACCAATTTGAGAGATACGCCTTGGGCTAACTCCACAGGGAAAGCTCAGATCCGGAAAACAAGTGTTTTTTCAGCTTCCCCATCCGAGTGGAACCTGAATATGTGTTTCTTTTTCAAATTTAAGCTGTGTCTGAAAAATTGACTTTTCTGGCTGAATGGGATTTTTACCAACAATTGCGAGATACGCCTTGGGCTACTCCACAGGAAAGCTCACATCCGGAAAACAAGTGTTTTTTCAGCTTCACCAACCCTGGGGAACTTGCATATGTGTTTCTTTTTCACATTTCAGCTCTCTCTGAAAAATTAACTTTTCTGGCTGAATGGGATTTTTACCAATTTCGAGATACTCCGTGGGCTAACTACACAGGGAAAGCTCACATCCGGAAAACAAGTGGTTTTTCAGCTCCCCCATCCGAGTGGAACCTTCATATGTTTTTCTTTTTCACATTTGAGCTCTCTCTGAAGAATTGACTTTTCTGGCTGAATGGGGTTTTTACCAATTGCGAGATACGTCTTTGGCTAACTCCACGGGGAAAGCTCAGATCCGGAAAACAAGTGGTTTTTCTGTTTCCCCATATGAGTAGAACCTGCATATGTGTTTCTTTTTCCAATTTTAACCTGTGTCTGAAAAATTGACTTTTCTGGCTGAATGGGATTTTTACCAACAATTGCGAGATACGCCTTGGGCTAACTCCACAGGAAAAGCTCACATCCAGAAAACAAGTGGTTTTTTAGCTTCACCAACCCTGGGGAACCTGCATATGTGTTTCTTTTTCACATTTGAGCTCTGTCTGAAAAAATGACTTTTCTGGCTGAATGGGATTTTTACCAACAATTGCGAGATACGCCTTGGGCTAACTCCTCAGGGAAAGCTCACATCCAGAAAACAAGTGGTTTTTCAGCTTCCCCATCCGAGTGGAACCTGAATATGTGTTTCTTTTTCACATTTGAGCTCTGTCTGAAAAATTAACTTTTCTGGCTGAATGGGGTTTTTACCAATTGCGAGATATGCATTGGGCTAACTCCTCAGGGAAAGCTCACATCCAGAAACCAAGTGGTTTTTCAGCTTCCCCATCCGAGTGGAACCTGAATATGTGTTTCTTTTTCAAATTTAAGCTGTGTCTGAAAAATTGACTTTTCTGGCTGAATGGGATTTTTACCAACAATTGCGAGATACGCGTTGGGCTAACTCCACAGGGAAAGCTCACATCCGGAAAACAAGTGTTTTTTCAGCTTCACCAACCCTGGGAAACTTGCATATGGTTTCTTTTTCACATTTCAGCTGTTCTCTGAAAATAACTTTCTGGCTGAATGGGATTTTTACCCAATTTCAGTACACGTGGCCTAAATAGACAGGAAAGCTCACATACGGGAAAACAATGGTTTTTTAAGCTCCCCATCCGGTGGAAACCGTCATTATGTTTTCTTTTCACATTGAGCATCTCTCTGAAGAATTGACTTTTCTGGCTGAATGGGGTTTTTACCAATTGCGAGATACGCCTTTGGCTAACTCCACGGGGAAAGCTCAGATCCGGAAAACAAGTGGTTTTTCTGTTTCCCCATATGAGTAGAACCTGCATATGTGTTTCTTTTTCCAATTTTAACCTGTGTCTGAAAAATTGACTTTTCTGGCTGAATGGGATTTTTACCAACAATTGCGAGATACGCCTTGGGCTAACTCCACAGGAAAAGCTCACATCCAGAAAACAAGTGGGTTTTTAGCTTCACCAACCCTGGGGAACCTGCATATGTGTTTCTTTTTCACATTTGAGCTCTGTCTGAAAAAATGACTTTTCTGGCTGAATGGGATTTTTACCAACAATTGCGAGATACGCCTTGGGCTAACTCCTCAGGGAAAGCTCACATCCAGAAAACAAGTGGTTTTCGGCTTCCCCATCCGAGTGGAAACATGCCATATGTGTTCTTTTTCACATTGAGCACTGTCTGGAAAAAATACTTTTATGGTCGAATGGGATTTTTACCAATTGCGAGATACGCCTTGGGCTAACTCCACAGGGAAAGCTCACATCCGGAAAACAAGTGGTTTTTCAGCTTCCCCATCCGAGTAGAACCTGCATATGTGTTTCTTTTCCAAATTTGAGCTCTGTCTGAAAAATTGACTTTTCTGGCTGAATGGGATTTTTACCAATTGCGAGATACGCCTTGGTCTAACTCCACACGGAAAGCTCACATCCAGAAAACAAGTGGTTTTTCAGCTTCCCCATCCGAGTGGAACCTGCATATGTGTTTCTTTTTCACATTTGAGCTCTGTCTGAAGAATTGACTTTTCTGGCTCAATGGGATTTTTACCAATTGAGAGATACGCCTTCGGCTACCTCCAGGGAAAGCTCAGATCCGGAAAACAAGTGGTTTTTCAGCTTCCCTAACCCTGGGGAAACTGCATATGTGTTTCTTTTTCACATTTGAGCTCTGTCTGAAAAATTAACTTTTCTGGCTGAATGGGGTTTTTACCAATTGCGAGATATGCATTGGGCTAACTCCTCAGGGAAAGCTCACATCCAGAAACCAAGTGGTTTTTCAGCTTCCCCATCCGAGTGGAACCTGAATATGTGTTTCTTTTTCAAATTTAAGCTGTGTCTGAAAAATTGACTTTTCTGGCTGAATGGGATTTTTACCAACAATTGCGAGATACGCGTTGGGCTAACTCCACAGGGAAAGCTCACATCCGGAAAACAAGTGTTTTTTCAGCTTCACCAACCCTGGGGAACTTGCATATGTGTTTCTTTTTCACATTTCAGCTGTCTCTGAAAAATTAACTTTTCTGGCTGAATGGGATTTTTACCAATTTCAAGATACTCCGTGGGCTAACTAGACAGGGAAAGCTCACATCCGGAAAACAAATGGTTTTTCAGCTCCCCCATCCGAGTGGAACCTTCATATGTTTTTCTTTTTCACATTTGAGCTCTCTCTGAAGAATTGACTTTTCTGGCTGAATGGGGTTTTTACCAATTGCGAGATACGCCTTTGGCTAACTCCACGGGGAAAGCTCAGATCCGGAAAACAAGTGGTTTTTCAGTTTCCCCATATGAGTAGAACCTGCATATGTGTTTCTTTTTCCAATTTTAACCTGTGTCTGAAAAATTGACTTTTCTGGCTGAATGGGATTTTTACCAACAATTGCGAGATACGCCTTGGGCTAACTCCACAGGAAAAGCTCACATCCAGAAAACAAGTGGTTTTTTAGCTTCACCAACCCTGGGGAACCTGCATATGTGTTTCTTTTTCACATTTGAGCTCTGTCTGAAAAATTAACTTTTCTGGCTGAATGGGGTTTTTACCAATTGCGAGATATGCATTGGGCTAACTCCTCAGGGAAAGCTCACATCCAGAAACCAAGTGGTTTTTCAGCTTCCCCATCCGAGTGGAACCTGAATATGTGTTTCTTTTTCAAATTTAAGCTGTGTCTGAAAAATTGACTTTTCTGGCTGAATGGGATTTTTACCAACAATTGCGAGATACGCATTGGGCTAACTCCACAGGGAAAGCTCACATCCAGAAAACAAGTGGTTTTTCAGCTTCCCCATCCGAGTGGAACTTGAATATGTGTTTCTTTTCCAAATTTGAGCTCTGTCTGAAAAATTGACTTTTCTGGCTGAATGGGATTTTTACCAACAATTGCGAGATACGCGTTGGGCTAACACCACAGGGAAAGCTCACATCCAGAAAACAAGTGGTTTTTCAGCTTCACCAACCCTGGGGAACCTGTATATGTGTTTCTTTTTCACGTTTGAGAAGAATTGACTTTTCTGGCTGAATGGGATATTTACCAATTGCGAGATATGCATTGGGCTAACTCCACAGGGAAAGCTCACATCCGGAAAACAAGTGTTTTTTCAGCTTCACCAACCCTGGGGAACTTGCATATGTGTTTCTTTTTCACATTTCAGCTGTCTCTGAAAAATTAACTTTTCTGGCTGAATGGGATTTTTACCAATTTCGAGATACGCCGTGGGCTAACTCCACAGGGAAAGCTCACATCCGGAAAACAAGTGGTTTTTCAGCTCCCCCATCCGAGTGGAACCTTCATATGTGTTTCTTTTTCACATTTGAGCTCTTCTGAAGAATTGACTTTTCTGGCTGAATGGGGTTTTACCAATTGCGAGATACGCCTTTGGCTAACTCCACGGGGAAGCTCAGATCCGGAAAACAAGGGGCTTTTCTGTTTCACATAATGAGTAGAAAAACCTGACTATATGTGTTTCTTTTTCCAATGTACTGTGTCTGGAAAAATTGGATTTCTGGCTCAATAATGGGATTTTTACCAACAATTGCGAGATACGCTAAACTCCACAGGAAAAGCTCACATCCAGAAAACAAGTGGTTTTTTAGCTTCACCCAACCCTGGGGAACCTGCATATGTGTTTCTTTTTCACATTTGAGCTCTGTCTGAAAAAATGACTTTTCTGGCTGAATGGGATTTTTACCAACAATTGCGAGATACGCCTTGGGCTAACTCCTCAGGGAAAGCTCACATCCAGAAAACAAGTGGTTTTTCAGCTTCCCCATCCGAGTGGAACATGCATATGTGTTTCTTTTTCACATTTGAGCACTGTCTGAAAAAATAACTTTTCTGGCTGAATGGGATTTTTACCAATTGCGAGATACGCCTTGGGCTAACTCCACAGGGAAAGCTCACATCCGGAAAACAAGTGGTTTTTCAGCTTCCCCATCCGAGTAGAACCTGCATATGTGTTTCTTTTCCAAATTTGAACTCTGTCTGAAAAATTCACTTTTCTGGCTGAATGGGATTTTTACCAATTGCGAGATATGCCTTGGTCTAACTCCACACGGAAAGCTCACATCCAGAAAACAAGTGGTTTTTCAGCTTCCCCATCCGAGTGGAACCTGCATATGTGTTTCTTTTCCAAATTTGAGCTCTGTCTGAAGAATTGACTTTTCTGGCTGAATGGGATTTTTACCAACAATTGCGAGATACGCCTTGGGCTAACTCCACAGGGAAAGCTCACATCCGGAAAACAAGTGGTTTTTCAGCTTCACCAACCCTGGGGAACCTGTATATGTGTTTCTTGTTCACATTTGAGCTCTGTCTGAAGAATTGACTTTTCTGGCTGAATGTGATTTTTACCAATTGAGAGATACGCCTTGGGCTAATTCCACAGGGAAAGCTCACATCCAGAAAACAAGTGTTTATTCAGCTTCCCCATCCAAGTGTAACTTGCATATGTGTTTCTTTTTCACATTTGAGCTCTCTCTGAAGAATTGACTTTTCTGGCTGAATGGGATGTTTACCAATTGCGAGATACGCCGTGGGCTAACTCTACAGGGAAAGCTCACATCCAGAAAACAAGTGGTTTTTCCGCTTCACCAACCCTGAGGAACCTGCATATCTTTTTCTTTTTCACATTTGAGCTCTCTCTGAAAAATTGACTTTTCTGGCTGAATGGGATTTTTACCAACAATTGCGAGATACGCCTTGGGCTAACTCCTCAGGGAAAGCTCACATCCAGAAAACAAGTGGTTTTTCAGCTTCCCCATCCGAGTGGAACATGCATATGTGTTTCTTTTTCACATTTGAGCTCTGTCTGAAAAAATAACTTTTCTGGCTGAATGGGATTTTTACCAATTGCGAGATACGCCTTGGGCTAACTCCACAGGGAAAGCTCAGATCCGGAAAACAAGTGGTTTTTCAGATTCCCCATCCGAGTAGAACCTGCATATGTGTTTCTTTTCCAAATTTGAGCTCTGTCTGAAAAATTGACTTTTCTGGCTGAATGGGATTTTTACCAATTGCGAGATACGCCTTGGTCTAACTCCACACGGAAAGCTCACATCCAGAAAACAAGTGGTTTTTCAGCTTCCCCACCTGAGTGGAACCTGCATATGTGTTTCTTTTTCACATATGAGCTCTGTCTGAAAAATTGACGTTTCTGGCTGAATGGGATTTTTACCAACAATTGCGAGATACGCGTTGGGCTAACACCACAGGGAAAGCTCAGATCCGGAAAACAAGTGGTTTTTCAGCTTCCCCATCCAAGTGGAACCTGCATATGTGTTTCTTTTTCACATTTGAGCTCTGTCTGAAGAATTGACTTTTCTGGCTCAATGGGATTTTTACCAATTGAGAGATACGCCTTGGGCTACCTCCAGGGAAAGCTCAGATGCGGAAAACAAGTGGTTTTTCAGCTTCCCTAACCCTGGGGAACCTGCATATGTGTTTCTTTTGCACATTGGAGCTCTGTCTGAAAAATTAACTTTTCTGGCTGAATGGGGTTTTTACCAATTGCGAGATATGCATTGGGCTAACTCCTCAGGGAAAGCTCACATCCAGAAACCAAGTGGTTTTTCAGCTTCCCCATCCGAGTGGAACCTGAATATGTGTTTCTTTTCCAAATTTGAGCTCTGTCTGAAAAATTGACTTTTCTGGCTGAATGGGATTTTTACCAACAATTGCGAGATACGCGTTGGGCTAACACCACAGGGAAAGCTCACATCCGGAAAACAAGTGGTTTTTCAGCTTCCCTAACCCTGGGGAACCTGCATATGTGTTTCTTTTTCACATTTGAGCTCTGTCTGAAAAATTGACTTTTCTGGCTGAATGGGATTTTTACCAATTGAGAGATACGCCTTGGGCTAACTCCACAGGGAAAGCTCAGATCCGGAAAACAAGTGTTTTTTCAGCTTCCCCATCCGAGTGGAACCTGAATATGTGTTTCTTTTTCAAATTTAAGCTGTGTCTGAAAAATTGACTTTTCTGGCTGAATGGGATTTTTACCAACAATTGCGAGATACGCCTTGGGCTAACTCCACAGGGAAAGCTCACATCCAGAAAACAAGTGGTTTTTCAGCTTCACCAACCCTGGGGAACCTGTATATGTGTTTCTTTTTCACATTTCAGCTGTCTCTGAAAAATTAACTTTTCTGGCTGAATGGGATTTTTACCAATTTCGAGATACTCCGTGGGCTAACTACACAGGGAAAGCTCACATCCGGAAAACAAGTGGTTTTTCAGCTCCCCCATCCGAGTGGAACCTTCATATGTTTTTCTTTTTCACATTTGAGCTCTCTCTGAAGAATTGACTTTTCTGGCTGAATGGGGTTTTTACCAATTGCGAGATACGCCTTTGGCTAACTCCACGGGGAAAGCTCAGATCCGGAAAACAAGTGGTTTTTCTGTTTCCCCATATGAGTAGAACCTGCATATGTGTTTCTTTTTCCAATTTTAACCTGTGTCTGAAAAATTGACTTTTCTGGCTGAATGGGATTTTTACCAACAATTGCGAGATACGCCTTGGGCTAACTCCACAGGAAAAGCTCACATCCAGAAAACAAGTGGTTTTTTAGCTTCACCCAACCCTGGGGAACCTGCATATGTGTTTCTTTTTCACATTTGAGCTCTGTCTGAAAAAATGACTTTTCTGGCTGAATGGGATTTTTACCAACAATTGCGAGATACGCCTTGGGCTAACTCCTCAGGGAAAGCTCACATCCAGAAAACAAGTGGTTTTTCAGCTTCCCCATCCGAGTGGAACATGCATATGTGTTTCTTTTTCACATTTGAGCTCTGTCTGAAAAAATAACTTTTCTGGCTGAATGGGATTTTTACCAATTGCGAGATACGCCTTGGGCTAACTCCACAGGGAAAGCTCAGATCCGGAAAACAAGTGGTTTTTCAGATTCCCCATCCGAGTAGAACCTGCATATGTGTTTCTTTTCCAAATTTGAGCTCTGTCTGAAAAATTGACTTTTCTGGCTGAATGGGATTTTTACCAATTGCGAGATACGCCTTGGTCTAACTCCACACGGAAAGCTCACATCCAGAAAACAAGTGGTTTTTCATCTTCCCCATCCGAGTGGAACCTGCATATGTGTTTCGTTTCCAAATTTGAGCTCTGTCTGAAGAATTGACTTTTCTGGCTGAATGGGATTTTTACCAACAATTGCGAGATACGCGTTGGGCTAACACCGCAGGGAAAGCTCACATCCGGAAAACAAGTGGTTTTTCAGCTTCCCTAACCCTGGGGAACCTGCATATGTGTTTCTTTTTCACATTTGAGCTCTGTCTGAAAAATTGACTTTTCTGGCTGAATGGGATTTTTACCAATTGAGAGATACGCCTTGGGCTAACTCCACAGGAAAAGCTCAGATCCGGAAAACAAGTGGTTTTTCAGCTTCCCCATCCGAGTGGAACCTGAATATGTGTTTCTTTTTCAAATTTAAGCTGTGTCTGAAAAATTGACTTTTCTGGCTGAATGGGATTTTTACCAACAATTGCGAGATACGCCTTGGGCTAACCCCACAGGGAAAGCTCACATCCAGAAAACAAGTGGTTTTTCATCTTCCCCATCCGAGTGGAACCTGCATATGTGTTTCGTTTCCAAATTTGAGCTCTGTCTGAAGAATTGACTTTTCTGGCTGAATGGGATTTTTACCAACAATTGCGAGATACGCCTTGGGCTAACTCCACAGGGAAAGCTCACATCCGGAAAACAAGTGGTTTTTCAGCTTCACCAACCCTGGGGAACCTGTATATGTGTTTCTTTTTCACATTTCAGCTGTCTCTGAAAAATTAACTTTTCTGGCTGAATGGGATTTTTACCAATTTCGAGATACTCCGTGGGCTAACTACACAGGAAGCTCAGATCCGGAAAACCAAAGTGAGTTTTTCTGTCACTCAGCTTCCCCATCCGAGTGGAACCTGCATATGTGTTTCTTTTTCACATTTGACCTCTGTCTGAAGAACTGACTTTTCTGACTCAATGGGATTTTTACCAATTGCGAGATACACCTTGGGCTAACTCCACAGGGAAAGCTCAGATCCGGAAAACAAGTGGTTTTTCAGCATCCCCATCCGAGTAGAACCTGCATATGTGTTTCTTTTCCAATTTTAACCTGTGTCTGAAAAATTGACTTTTCCTGGCTGCATGGGATTTTTACCAACAATGCGGAGATACGCCTTGGGCTACTCCACAGGAAAGCTCACATCCAAAACAAGGTTTTCAGCTTCCCCATCTGAGTGGAACCTGCATATGTTTTTCTTTTTCACATTTGAGCTCTGTCTGAATAATTGACTTTTCTGGCTCAATGGGAGTTTTACCAATTGCGAGATACGCCTTGGGCTAAATCCACAGGGAAAGCTCACATCTGGAAAAGAAGTGGTTTTTCAGTTTCCCCATCTGAGTGGAACCTGCATATGTCTTTCTTTTTCAAATTTGAGCTCTGTCTGAAAAATTGAATTTTCTGGCTGAATGGATTTTTTACCAATTGCGAGATAACGCCTGGGCTAACTCCACATGGAAACTCAGATCCGGCAACAGTGGTTTTTTCAGATTCCCCATCCTAGTAAACTGCATATGTGGTTTCTTTCCAATTGAGCTCTGTCTGAAAAATTGACTTTTCTGGCTGAGTGGGATTTTTACCAATTGCGAGATAAGCCTTGGGCTAAATCCACAGGGAAAGCTCACATCTGGAAAAGAAGTGGTTTTTCAGTTTCCCCATCTGAGTGGAATCTGCATATGTCTTTCTTTTTCAAATTTGAGCTCTGTCTGAAAAATTGACTTTTCTGGCTGAATGCGATTTTTACCAACAATTTGCGAGATACGCGTTCGCTAAAACAACACAGGGGAAAGCTCCATCCAGAAAACAAGTGGTTTTTCACTTCCCCACCTGAGTGAACCTGAATTGTGTTTTTGTTTTTCACAAACATATGAGCTCTGTCTGAAAAATTGACTTTCTGGCTGAATGGGATTTTTACCAAACAATTGCGATAATACGCGTTGGGCTAACCACCACAGAAATCTTCAGATCCTGGGGAAAAGGGGGGGGGGGACGGAAAACAAGTGGTTTTTTCACCTTCCCCATCCGAGTTGAACCTTAATATGTGTTTCTTTTTGGCAACATTTGAGCTCTGTCTGAAGAATTGACTTTTCTGGCTCAATGGGATTTTTACCAATTGAGAGATACGCCTTGGGCTACCTCCAGGGAAAGCTCAGATCCGGAAAACAAGTGGTTTTTCAGCTTCCCTAACCCTGGGGATCCTGCATATGTGTTTCTTTTTCACATTTGAGCTCTGTCTGAAAAATTGACTTTTCTGGCTGAATGGGATTTTTACCAATTGAGAGATACGCCTTGGGCTAACTCCACAGGGAAAGCTCAGATCCGGAAAACAAGTGTTTTTTCAGCTTCCCCATCCGAGTGGAACCTGAATATGTGTTTCTTTTCCAAATTTGAGCTCTGTCTGAAAAATTGACTTTTCTGGCTGAATGGGATTTTTACCAACAATTGCGAGATACGCGTTGGGCTAACACTACAGGGAAAGCTCACATCCGGAAAACAAGTGGTTTTTCAGCTTCCCTAACCCTGGGGAACCTGCATATGTGTTTCTTTTTCACATTTGAGCTCTCTCTGAAGAATTGACTTTTCTGGCTGAATGGGATATTTACCAATTGCGAGATATGCATTGGGCTAACTCCACAGGGAAAGCTCAGATCCGGAAAACAAGTGTTTTTTCAGCTTCCCCATCCGAGTGGAACCTGAATATGTGTTTCTTTTTCACATTTCACCTGTCTCTGAAAAATTAAATTTTCTGGCTGAATGGGATTTTTACCAATTTCGAGATACTCCGTGGGCTAACTACACAGGGAAAGCTCACATCCGGAAAACAAGTGGTTTTTCAGCTCCCCCATCCGAGTGGAACCTTCATATGTTTTTCTTTTTCACATTTGAGCTCTCTCTGAAGAATTGACTTTTCTGGCTGAATGGGATATTTACCAATTGCGAGATACGCCTTGGGCTAACTCCACAGGGAAAGCTCACATCCAGAAAACAAGTGGTTTTTCAGCTTCACCAACCCTGGGGAACTTGCATATGTGTTTCTTTTTCACATTTCAGCTGTCTCTGAAAAATTAACTTTTCTGGCTGAATGGGATTTTTACCAATTTCGAGATACTCCGTGGGCTAACTACACAGGGAAAGCTCACATCCGGAAAACAAGTGGTTTTTCAGCTCCCCCATCCGAGTGGAACCTTCATATGTTTTTCTTTTTCACATTTGAGCTCTCTCTGAAGAATTGACTTTTCTGGCTGAATGGGGTTTTTACCAATTGCGAGATACGCCTTTGGCTAACTCCACGGGGAAAGCTCAGATCCGGAAAACAAGTGGTTTTTCTGTTTCCCCATATGAGTAGAACCTGCATATGTGTTTCTTTTTCCAATTTTAACCTGTGTCTGAAAAATTGACTTTTCTGGCTGAATGGGATTTTTACCAACAATTGCGAGATACGCCTTGGGCTAACTCCACAGGAAAAGCTCAGGTGGTTTTTCAAAACGCTCACATCCAGAAAACAAGTGGTTTTTCAGGGAAAGCTTCCCCAGCTTCCCCACCTGAGTGGAACCTGAATATGTGTTTCTTTTTCACATATGAGCTCTGTCTGAAAAATTGACGTTTCTGGCTGAATGGGATTTTTACCAAAAATTGCGAGATACGCGTTGGGCTAACACCACAGGGAAAGCTCAGATCCGGAAAACAAGTGGTTTTTCAGATTCCCCATCCGAGTGGAACCTGCATATGTGTTTCTTTTTCACATTTGAGCTCTGTCTGAAGAATTAACTTTTCTGGCTCAATGGGATTTTTACCAATTGAGAGATACGCCTTGGCTACCTCCAGAAAAATTGAGCTTTCCGGAACTGGCTGAATTGGGATTTTTACCAACAATTGCGAGATAAGCGTTGGGCTAACACCACAGGGAAAGCTCACATCAGGAAAACAAGTGGTTTTTCAGCTTCCCTAACCCTGGGGAACCTGCATATGTGTTTCTTTTTCACATTTGAGCTCTGTCTGAAAAATTGACTTTTCTGGCTGAATGGGATATTTACCAATTGAGAGATACGCCTTGGGCTAACTCCACAGGGAAAGCTCAGATCCGGAAAACAAGTGGTTTTTCAGCTTCCCCATCCGAGTGGAACCTGAATATGTGTTTCTTTTTCAAATTTAAGCTGTGTCAGAAAAATTGACTTTTCTGGCTGAATGGGATTTTTACCAACAATTGCAAGATACGCCTTGGGCTAACTCCACAGGGAAAGCTCACATCCGGAAAACAAGTGGTTTTTCAGCTCCCCCATCCGAGTGGAACCTTCATATGTTTTTCTTTTTCACATTTGAGCTCTCTCTGAAGAATTGACTTTTCTGGCTGAATGGGGTTTTTACCAATTGTGAGATACGCCTTTGGCTGACTCCACGGGGAAAGCTCAGATCCGGAAAACAAGTGGTTTTTCTGTTTCCCCATATGAGTAGAACCTGCATATGTGTTTCTTTTTCCAATTTTAAGCTGTGTCTGAAAAATTGACTTTTCTGGCTGAATGGGATTTTTACCAACAATTGCGAGATACGCCTTGGGCTAACTCCACAGGAAAAGCTCACATCCAGAAAACAAGTGGTTTTTCAGCTTCCCCACCTGAGTGGAACCTGAATATGTGTTTCTTTTTCACATATGAGCTCTGTCTGAAAAATTGACGTTTCTGGCTGAATGGGATTTTTACCAAAAATTGCGAGATACGCGTTGGGCTAACACCACAGGGAAAGCTCAGATCCGGAAAACAAGTGGTTTTTCAGCTTCCCCATCCGAGTGGAACCTGCATATGTGTTTCTTTTTCACATTTGAGCTCTGTCTGAAGAATTGACTTTTCTGGCTCAATGGGATTTTTACCAATTGAGAGATACGCCTTGGGCTACCTCCAGGGAAAGCTCACATCCAGAAAACAAGTGGTTTTTCAGCTTCCCCATCCGAGTGGAACCTGCATATGTGTTTCTTTTCCAAATTTGAGCTCTGTCTGAAAAATTGACTTTTCTGGCTGAATGGGATTTTTACCAATTGAGAGATACGCCTTGGGCTAACTCCACAGGGAAAGCTCAGATCCGGAAAACAAGTGGTTTTTCAGCTTCCCCATCCGAGTGGAACCTGGATATGTGTTTCTTTTCCAAATTTGAGCTCTGTCTGAAGAATTGACTTTTCTGGCTGAATGTGATTTTTACAAATTGAGAGATACGCCTTGGGCTAATTCCACAGGGAAAGCTCACATCCAGAAAACAAGTGTTTTTTCAGCTTCCCCATCCAAGTGTAACTTGCATATGTGTTTCTTTTTCACATTTGAGCTCTCTCTGAAGAATTGACTTTTCTGGCTGAATGGGATTTTTACCAATTGCGAGATATGCATTGGGCTAACTCCACAGGGAAAGCTCACATCCGGAAAACAAGTGTTTTTTCAGCTTCACCAACCCTGGGGAACTTGCATATGTTTTTCTTTTTCACATTTCAGCTCTCTCTGAAGAATTGACTTTTCTTGCTGAATGGGGTTTTTACCAATTGCGAGATACGCCTTTGGCTAACTCCACGGGGAAAGCTCAGATCAGGAAAACAAGTGGTTTTTCTGTTTCCCCATATGAGTAGAACCTGCATATGTGTTTCTTTTTCCAATTTTAACCTGTGTCTGAAAAATTGACTTTTCTGGCTGAATGGGATTTTTACCAAGAATTGCGAGATACGCCTTGGGCTAACTCCACAGGAAAAGCTCACATCCAGAAAACAAGTGGTTTTTCAGCTTCCCCATCCGAGTGGAACTTGCATATGTGTTTCTTTTTCACATTTGAGCTCTGTCTGAAAAATTGACTTTTCTGGATGAATGGGATTTTTACAAACAATTGCGAGATACGCCTTGGGCTAACTCCTCAGGGAAAGCTCACATCCAGAAAACAAGTGGTTTTTCAGCTTCACCATCCAAGTGGAACATGCATATGTGTTTCTTTTTCACATTTGAGCTCTGTCTGAAAAAATAACTTTTCTGGCTGAATGGGATTTTTACCAATTGCGAGATACGCCTTGGGCTAACTCCACAGGGAAAGCTCAGATAAGGAAAACATGTGGTTTTTCAGTTTCCCCATCCGAGTAGAACCTGCATATGTGTTTCTTTTCCAAATTTGAGCTCTGTCTGAAAAATTGACTTTTCTGGCTGAATGGGATTTTTACCAATTGCGAGATACGCCTTGGTCTAACTCCACACGGAAAGCTCACATCCAGAAAACAAGTGGTTTTTCAGCTTCCCCATCCAAGTGGAACCTGCATATGTGTTTCTTTTCCAAATTTGAGCTCTGTCTGAAAAATTGACTTTTCTGGCTGAATGGGATTTTTACCAACAATTGCGAGATACGCGTTCGGCTAACAACACAGGGAAAGCTCAGATCCGGAAAACAAGTGGTTTTTCAGCTTCCCCACCTGAGTGGAACCTGAATATGTGTTTCTTTTTCACATATGAGCTCTGTCTGAAAAATTGACGTTTCTGGCTGAATGGGATTTTTACCAACAATTGCGAGATACGCGTTGGGCTAACACCACAGGGAAAGCTCAGATCCGGAAAACAAGTGGTTTTTCAGCTTCCCCATCCGAGTGGACCCTGCATATGTGTTTCTTTTTCACATTTGAGCTCTGTCTGAAGAATTGACTTTTCTGGCTCAATGGGCTACCTTTTCTGGTCTCAATGGGCCAGCTCAGGAAAGCTCAATACCGTAAAACAAAAAGGTTTTCAGCTTCCTACCCTGGGGAACATGCATATGTGTCACTTTCGGCTGAATGGGTTTACCAATTGCGAAGATATGCATGGGCATAACTCCTAGGTGAAAGCTCAAGATCTTGTGAAAACAAGACGTGTTTTCAGCTCTCCCTCCGAGTGGGAAACCTGGATATGTGTTCTTTTTCACATTTGAGCTCTGTCTGAAGAATTGACTTTTCTGGCTCAATTGGATTTTTACCAATTGAGAGATACGCCTTGGGCTACCTTCAGGGAAAGCTCAGATCCGGAAAACAAGTGGTTTTTCAGCTTCCCTAACCCTGGGGAACCTGCATATGTGTTTCTTTTTCACATTTGAGCTCTGTCTGAAAAATTAACTTTTCTGGCTGAATGGGGTTTTTACCAATTGCGAGATATGCATTGGGCTAACTCCTCAGGGAAAGCTCACATCCAGAAACCAAGTGGTTTTTCAGCTTCCCCATCCGAGTGGAACCTGAATATGTGTTTCTTTTCCAAATTTGAGCTCTGTCTGAAAAATTGACTTTTCTGGCTGAATGGGATTTTTACCAATTGCGAGATACGCCTTGGTCTAACTCCACACGGAAAGCTCACATCCAGAAAACAAGTGGTTTTTCAGCTTCCCCATCCGAGTGGAACCTGCATATGTGTTTCTTTTCCAAATTTGAGCTCTGTCTGAAAAATTGACTTTTCTGGCTGAATGGGATTTTTACCAACAATTGCGAGATACGCGTTCGGCTAACACCACAGGGAAAGCTCACATCCGGAAAACAAGTGGTTTTTCAGCTTCCCTAACCCTGGGGAACCTGCATATGTGTTTCTTTTTCACATTTTAGCTCTGTCTGAAAAATTGACTTTTCTGGCTGAATGGGATTTTTACCAACAATTGCGAGATACGCCTTGGGCTAACTCCACAGGGAAAGCTCACATCCGGAAAACAAGTGGTTTTTCAGCTTCACCAACCCTGGGGAACCTGTATATGTGTTTCTTTTTCACATTTGAGCTCTCTCTGAAGAATTGACTTTTCTGGCTGAATGGGATTTTTACCAATTGCGAGATATGCATTGGGCTAACTCCACAGGGAAAGCTCTCATCCGGAAAACAAGTGTTTTTTCAGCTTCACCAACCCTGGGGAACTTGCATATGTGTTTCTTTTTCACATTTCAGCTGTCTCTGAAAAATTAACTTTTCTGGCTGAATGGGATTTTTACCAATTTCGAGATACTCCGTGGGCTAACTACACAGGGAATGCTCACATCCGGAAAACAAGTGGTTTTTCAGCTCCCCCATCCGAGTGGAACCTTCATATGTTTTTCTTTTTCACATTTGAGCTCTCTCTGAAGAATTGACTTTTCTGGCTGAATGGGGTTTTTACCAATTGTGAGATACGCCTTTGGCTAACTCCACGGGGAAAGCTCAGATCCGGAAAACAAGTGGTTTTTCTGTTTCCCCATATGAGTAGAGCCTGCATATGTGTTTCTTTTTCCAATTTTAACCTGTGTCTGAAAAATTGACTTTTCTGGCTGAATGGGATTTTTACCAACAATTTTGAGATACGCCTTGGGCTAACTCCACAGGAAAAGCTCACATCCAGAAAACAAGTGGTTTTTCAGCTTCCCCATCCGAGTGGAAGTTGCATATGTGTTTCTTTTTCACATTTGAGCTCTGACTGAAAAATTGACTTTTCTGGCTGAATGGGATTTTTACCAACAATTGCGAGATACGCCTTGGGCTAACTCCTCAGGGAAAGCTCACATCCAGAAAACAAGTGGTTTTTCAGCTTCCCCATCCGAGTGGAACATGCATATGTGTTTCTTTTTCACATTTGAGCTCTGTCTGAAAAAATAACTTTTCTGGCTGAATGGGATTTTTACCAATTGCGAGATACGCCTTGGGCTAACTCCACAGGGAAAGCTCAGATCCGGAAAACAAGTGGTTTTTCAGTTTCCCCATCCGAGTAGAACCTGCATATGTGTTTCTTTTCCAAATTTGAGCTCTGTCTGAAAAATTGACTTTTCTGGCTGAATGGGATTTTTACCAATTGCGAGATACGCCTTGGTCTAACTCCACACGGAAAGCTCACATCCAGAAAACAAGTGGTTTTTCAGCTTCCCCATCCAAGTGGAACCTGCATATGTGTTTCTTTTCCAAATTTGAGCTCTGTCTGAAAAATTGACTTTTCTGGCTGAATGGGATTTTTACCAACAATTGCGAGATACGCGTTCGGCTAACAACACAGGGAAAGCTCAGATCCGGAAAACAAGTGGTTTTTCAGCTTCCCCACCTGAGTGGAACCTGAATATGTGTTTCTTTTTCACATATGAGCTCTGTCTGAAAAATTGACGTTTCTGGCTGAATGGGATTTTTACCAACAATTGCGAGATACGCGTTGGGCTAACACCACAGGGAAAGCTCAGATCCGGAAAACAAGTGGTTTTTCAGCTTCCCCATCCGAGTGGACCCTGCATATGTGTTTCTTTTTCACATTTGAGCTCTGTCTGAAGAATTGACTTTTCTGGCTCAATGGGATTTTTACCAATTGAGAGATACGCCTTGGGCTACCTCCAGGGAAAGCTCACATCCAGAAAACAAGTGGTTTTTCAGCTTCACCAACCCTGGGGAACCTGTATATGTGTTTCTTTTTCACATTTGAGCTCTCTCTGAAGAATTGACTTTTCTGGCTGAATGGGATATTTACCAATTGCGAGATACGCCTTGGGCTAACTCCTCAGGGAAAGCTCAGATCCGGAAAACAAGTGGTTTTTCAGCTTCCCTAACCCTGGGGAAACTGCATATGTGTTTCTTTTTCACATTTGAGCTCTGTCTGAAAAATTAACTTTTCTGGCTGAATGGGGTTTTTACCAATTGCGAGATATGCATTGGGCTAACTCCTCAGGGAAAGCTCACATCCAGAAACCAAGTGGTTTTTCAGCTTCCCCATCCGAGTTGAACCTGAATATGTGTTTCTTTTTCAAATTTAAGCTGTGTCTGAAAAATTGACTTTTCTGGCTGAATGGGATTTTTACCAACAATTGCGAGATACGCATTGGGCTAACTCCACAGGGAAAGCTCACATCCAGAAAACAAGTGGTTTTTCAGCTTCCCCATCTGAGTGGAACCTGAATATGTGTTTCTTTTCCAAATTTGAGCTCTGTCTGAAAAATTGACTTTTCTGGCTGAATGGGATTTTTACCAACAATTGCGAGATACGCGTTGGGCTAACACCACAGGGAAAGCTCACATCCAGAAATCAAGTGGTTTTTCAGCTTCACCAACCCTGGGGAACCTGTATATGTGTTTCTTTTTCACATTTGAGCTCTCTCTGAAGAATTGACTTTTCTGGCTGAATGGGATATTTACCAATTGCGAGATATGCATTGGGCTAACTCCACAGGGAAAGCTCACATCCGGAAAACAAGTGTTTTTTCAGCTTCACCAACCCTGGGGAACTTGCATATGTGTTTCTTTTTCACATTTCAGCTGTCTCTGAAAAATTAACTTTTCTGGCTGAATGGGATTTTTACCAATTTCGAGATACTCCGTGGGCTAACTACACAGGGAAAGCTCACATCCGGAAAACAAGTGGTTTTTCAGCTCCCCCATCCGAGCGGAACCTTCATATGTTTTTCTTTTTCACATTTGAGCTCTCTCTGAAGAATTGACTTTTCTGGCTGAATGGGGTTTTTACCAATTGCGAGATACGCCTTTGGCTAACTCCACGGGGAAAGCTCAGATCCGGAAAACAAGTGGTTTTTCTGTTTCCCCATATGAGTAGAACCTGCATATGTGTTTCTTTTTCCAATTTTAACCTGTGTCTGAAAAATTGACTTTTCTGGCTGAATGGGATTTTTACCAACAATTGCGAGATACGCCTTGGGCTAACTCCACAGGAAAAGCTCACATCCAGAAAACAAGTGGTTTTTTAGCTTCACCAACCCTGGGGAACCTGCATATGTGTTTCTTTTTCACATTGTCTCTGTCTGCAAAAAATGACTTTTCTGGCTGAATGGGATTTTTACCAACAATTGCGAGATACGCCTTGGGCTAACTCCTCAGGAAAGCTCACATCCAGAAAACAAGTGGTTTTTCAGCTTCCCCATCCGAGTGGAACATGCATATGTGTTTCTTTTTCACATTTGAGCACTGTCTGAAAAAATAACTTTTCTGGCTGAATGGGATATTTACCAATTGCGAGATACGCCTTGGGCTAACTCCACAGGGAAAGCTCACATCCGGAAAACAAGTGGTTTTTCAGCTTCCCCATCCGAGTAGAACCTGCATATGTGTTTCTTTTTCAAATTTCAGCTGTGTCTGAAAAATTGACTTTTCTGGCTGAATGGGATTTTTACCAATTGCGAGATACGCCTTGGGCTAACTCCACAGGGAAAGCTCACATCCGGAAAACAAGTGGTTTTTCAGCTTCCCCATCCGAGTAGAACCTGCATATGTGTTTCTTTTCCAAATTTGAGCTCTGTCTGAAAAATTGACTTTTCTGGCTGAATGGGATTTTTACCAATTGCGAGATACGCCTTGGTCTAACTCCACACGGAAAGCTCACATCCAGAAAACAAGTGGTTTTTCAGCTTCCCCATCCGAGTGGAACCTGCATATGTGTTTCTTTTCCAAATTTGAGCTCTGTCTGAAGAATTGACTTTTCTGGCTGAATGGGATTTTTACCAACAATTGCGAGATACGCCTTGGGCTAACTCCACAGGGAAAGCTCACATCCGGAAAACAAGTGGTTTTTCAGCTTCACCAACCCTGGGGAACCTGTATATGTGTTTCTTTTTCACATTTGAGCTCTGTCTGAAGAATTGACTTTTCTGGCTGAATGTGATTTTTACCAATTGAGAGATACGCCTTGGGCTAATTCCACAGGGAAAGCTCACATCCAGAAAACAAGTGTTTTTTCAGCTTCCCCATCCGAGTGGAACTTGCATAGGTGTTTCTTTTTCACATTAGAGCTCTGTGTGAAAAATTGACTTTTCTGGCTGAATGGGATTTTTACCAATTGAGAGATACGCATTGGGCTAACACCACAGGGAAAGCTCACATCCGGAAAACAAGTGGTTTTTCAGCTTCCCTAACCCTGGGGAACCTGCATATGTGTTTCTTTTTCACATTTGATCTCTGTCTGAAAAATTGACTTTTCTGGCTGAATGGGATTTTTACCAATTGAGAGATACGCCTTGGGCTAACTCCACAGGGAAAGCTCAGATTCGGAAAACAAGTGGTTTTTCAGCTTCCCCATCCGAGTGGAACCTGAATATGTGTTTCTTTTTCAAATTTAAGCTTTGTCTGAAAAATTGACTTTTCTGGCTGAATGGGATTTTTACCAACAATTGCGAGATACGCCTTGGGCTAACTCCACAGGGAAAGCTCACATCCGGAAAACAAGTGGTTTTTCATCTTCCCCATCCGATTGGAACCTGCATATGTGTTTATTTTCCAAATTTGAGCTCTGTCTGAAGAATTGACTTTTCTGGCTGAATGGGATTTTTACCAACAATTGCGAGATACGCCTTGGGCTAACTCCACAGGGAAAGCTCACATCCAGAAAACAAGTGGTTTTTCAGCTTCCCCATCCGAGTGGAACCTGCATATGTGTTTCTTTTTCAAATTTCAGCTGTGTCTGAAAAATTGACTTTTCTGGCTGAATGGGATTTTTACCAACAATTGCGAGATACGCGTTGGGCTAACACCTCAGGGAAAGCTCAGATCCGGAAAACAAGTGGTTTTTCAGTTTCCGCATCCGAGTAGAACCTGCATATGTTTTTCTTTTTCCAATTTTAAGCTGTGTCTGAAAAATTGACTTTTCTGGCTGAATGGGATTTTTACCAACAATTGCGAGATATGCATTGGGCTAACTCCACAGGGAAAGCTCACATCCGGAAAACAAGTGGTTTATCAGCTTCACCAACCCTGGGGAACCTGCATATGTATTTCTTTTTCACATTGAGCTCTGTCTGAAAAATTGTCTTTTCTGGCTGAATGGGATTTTTACTAATTGAGAGATACGCCTTGGGCTAACTCCACAGGGAAAGCTCACATCCAGAAAACAAGTGTTTTTTCAGCTTCCCCATCCGAGTGGAACTTGCATAGGTGTTTCTTTTTCACATTAGAGCTCTGTGTGAAAAATTGACTTTTCTGGCTGAATGGGATTTTTACCAACAATTGCGAGATACGCCTTGGGCTAACTCCTCAGGGAAAAATCACATCCAGAAAACAAGTGGTTTTTCAGCTTCACCAACCCTGGGGAACCTGCATATGTGTTTTTTTTTCACATTTGAGCTCTGTCTGAAAAATTAACTTTTCTGGCTGAATGGGGTTTTTACCAACAATTGCGAGATACGCCTTGGGCTAACTCCTCCGGAAAAGCTCACATCCAGAAAAGAAGTGGTTTTTCAGCTTCCCCATCTGAGTGGAACCTGCATATGTGTTTCTTTTTCAAATTTGAGTTCTGTCTGAAGAATTGACTTTTCTGGCTCAATGGGATTTTTACCAATTGCGAGATATGCCTTGGGCTAACTCCACAGGGAAAGCTCACATCCGGAAAACAAGTGGTTTTTCAGCTTCACCAACCCTGGGGAACCTACATATGTGTTTCTTTTTCACATTTGAGCTCTGTCTGAAAAATTAACTTTTCTGGCTGAATGGGATGTTTACCAATTGCGAGATATGCATTGGGCTAACTCTACAGGGAAAGCTCACATCCAGAAAACAAGTGTTTTTTCAGCTTCCCCATCCGAGTGGAACTTGCATATGTGTTTCTTTTTCACATTTGAGCTCTGTCTGAAAAATTGACTTTTCTGGCTGAATGGGATTTTTACCAAAAATTGCGAGATACGCCTTGGGCTAACTCCTCAGGGAAAGCTCACATCCAGAAAACAAGTGGTTTTTCAGCTTCCCCATCCGAGTGGAACCTGCATATGTGTTTCTTTTTCACATTTGAGCTCTGTCTGAAAAATTAACTTTTCTGGCTGAATGGGATTTTTACCAATTGCGAGATACGCCTTGGGCTAACTCCACAGGGAAAGCTCACATCTTGAAAACAAGTGGTTTTTCAGCTTACCCATCCGAGTGGAACCTGAATATGTGTTTCTTTTTCAAATTCAACGTGTGTCTGAAAAATTGGCTTTTCTGGCTGAATGGGATTTTTACCAATTGAGAGATACGCCTTGGGCTAACTCCACAGGGAAAGCTCACATCCAGAAAACAAGTGGTTTTTCATCTTCCCCATCCGAGTGGAACCTGCATATGTGTTTCTTTTCCAAATTTGAGCTCTGTCTGAAGAATTGACTTTTCTGGCTGAATGGGATTTTTACCAACAATTGCGAGATACGCCTTGGGCTAACTCCACAGGGAAAGCTCACATCCGGAAAACAAGTGGTTTTTCAGCTTCACCAACCCTGGGGAACCTGTATATGTGTTTCTTTTTCACATTTGAGCTCTGTCTGAAGAATTGACTTTTCTGGCTGAATGTGATTTTTACCAATTGAGAGATACGCCTTGGGCTAATTCCACAGGGAAAGCTCACATCCAGAAAACAAGTGTTTTTTCAGCTTCCCCATCCAAGTGTAACTTGCATATGTGTTTCTTTTTCACATTTGAGCTCTCTCTGAAGAATTGACTTTTCTGGCTGAATGGGATGTTTACCAATTGCGAGATACGCCGTGGGCTAACTCCACAGGGAAGCTCACATCCAGAAACAATTGGTTTTTCAGCTTCCCCATCCGAGTGGAATCTGCATATGTGTTTCTTTTTCAATTTCAGCTGTGTCTGAAAAATTGACTTTTCTGGCTGAATGGGATTTTTACCAACAATTGCGAGATACGCCTTGGGCTAACTCCACAGCGAAAGCTCACATCCAGAAAACAAGTGGTTTTTCAGCTTCCCCATCCGAGTGGAACCTGCATATGTGTTTCTTTTTCAAATTTCAGCTGTGTCTGAAAAATTGACTTTTCTGGCTCAATGGGATTTTTACCAATTGAGAGATACGCCTTGGGCTAACTCCCGGGAAAGCTCACATCCGGAAAACAAGTGGTTTTTCAGCTTCCCTAACCCTGGGGAACTTGCATATGTGTTTCTTTTTCAAATTTCAGCTGTGTCTGAAAAATTGACTTTTCTGGCTGAATGGGATTTTTACCAACAATTGCGAGATATGCATTGGGCTAACTCCAAAGGGAAAGCTCATATCCGGAAAACAAGTGGTTTATCAGCTTCACCAACCCTGGGGAACCTGCATATGTATTTCTTTTTCACATTTGAGCTCTGTCTGAAAAATTGACTTTTCTGGCTGAATGGGATTTTTACCAATTGAGAGATACGCCTTGGGCTAACTCCACAGGGAAAGCTCACATCCAGAAAACAAGTGTTTTTTCTGCTTCCCCATCCGAGTGGAACTTGCATAGGTGTTTCTTTTTCACATTAGAGCTCTGTGTGAAAAATTGACTTTTCTGGCTGAATGGGATTTTTACCAATTGAGAGATACGCATTGGGCTAACTCCACAGGGAAAGCTCACATCCAGAAAACAAGTGGTTTTTCAGCTTCCCCATCCGAGTGGAACCTGCATATGTGTTTCTTTTCCAAATTTGAGCTCTGTCTGAAAAATTGACTTTTCTGGCTGAATGGGATTTTTACCAACAATTGCGAGATACGCGTTGGGCTAACACCACAGGGAAAGCTCACATCCGGAAAACAAGTGGTTTTTCAGCTTCCCTAACCCTGGGGAACCTGCATATGTGTTTCTTTTTCACATTTGAGCTCTGTCTGAAAAATTGACTTTTCTGGCTGAATGGGATTTTTACCAATTGAGAGATACGCCTTGGGCTAACTCCACAGGGAAAGCTCAGATCCGGAAAACAAGTGGTTTTTCAGCTTCCCCATCCGAGTGGAACCTGCATATGTGTTTATTTTCCAAATTTGAGCTCTGTCTGAAGAATTGACTTTTCTGGCTGAATGGGATTTTTACCAACAATTGCGAGATACGCCTTGGGCTAACTCCACAGGGAAAGCTCACATCCAGAAAACAAGTGGTTTTTCATCGTCCCCATCCGAGTGGAACCTGCATATGTGTTTCTTTTTCAAATTTGAGTTCTGTCTGAAGAATTGACTTTTCTGGCTGAATGGGATTTTTACCAACAATTGCGAGATACGCGTTGGGCTAACACCACAGGGAAAGCTCACATCCGGAAAACAAGTGGTTTTTCATCTTCCCCATCCGATTGGAACCTGCATATGTGTTTATTTTCCAAATTTGAGCTCTGTCTGAAGAATTGACTTTTCTGGCTGAATGGGATTTTTACCAACAATTGCGAGATACGCCTTGGGCTAACTCCACAGGGAAAGCTCACATCCAGAAAACAAGTGGTTTTTCAGCTTCCCCATCCGAGTGGAACCTGCATATGTGTTTCTTTTTCAAATTTCAGCTGTGTCTGAAAAATTAACTTTTCTGGCTGAATGGGATTTTTACCAACAATTGCGAGATACGCGTTGGGCTAACACCTCAGGGAAAGCTCAGATCCGGAAAACAAGTGGTTTTTCAGTTTCCGCATCCGAGTAGAACCTGCATATGTTTTTCTTTTTCCAATTTTAAGCTGTGTCTGAAAAATTGACTTTTCTGGCTGAATGGGATTTTTACCAACAATTGCGAGATATGCATTGGGCTAACTCCACAGGGAAAGCTCACATCCGGAAAACAAGTGGTTTATCAGCTTCACCAACCCTGGGGAACCTGCATATGTATTTCTTTTTCACATTGAGCTCTGTCTGAAAAATTGTCTTTTCTGGCTGAATGGGATTTTTACTAATTGAGAGATACGCCTTGGGCTAACTCCACAGGGAAAGCTCACATCCAGAAAACAAGTGTTTTTTCAGCTTCCCCATCCGAGTGGAACTTGCATAGGTGTTTCTTTTTCACATTAGAGCTCTGTGTGAAAAATTGACTTTTCTGGCTGAATGGGATTTTTACCAACAATTGCGAGATACGCCTTGGGCTAACTCCTCCGGGAAAGCTCACATCCAGAAAAGAAGTGGTTTTTCAGCTTCCCCATCCGAGTGGAACCTGCATATGTGTTTCTTTTTCAAATTTGAGTTCTGTCTGAAGAATTGACTTTTCTGGCTCAATGGGATTTTTACCAATTGCGAGATATGCCTTGGGCTAACTCCACAGGGAAAGCTCACATCCGGAAAACAAGTGGTTTTTCAGCTTCACCAACCCTGGGGAACCTACATATGTGTTTCTTTTTCACATTTGAGCTCTGTCTGAAAAATTAACTTTTCTGGCTGAATGGGATGTTTACCAATTGCGAGATACGCCGTTGGCTAACTCCACAGGGAAAGCTCAAATCCAGAAAACAAGTGGTTTTTCAGCTTCACCAACCCTGAGGAACCTGCATATGTGTTTCCTTTTCACATTTGAGCTCTCTCTGAAGAATTGACTTTTCTGGCTGAATGGGATTTTTACCAATTGCGAGATATGCATTGGGCTAACTCTACAGGGAAAGCTCACATCCAGAAAACAAGTGTTTTTTCAGCTTCCCCATCCGAGTGGAACTTGCATATGTGTTTCTTTTTCACATTTGAGCTCTGTCTGAAAAATTGACTTTTCTGGCTGAATGGGATTTTTACCAAAAATTGCGAGATACGCCTTGGGCTAACTCCTCAGGGAAAGGTCACATCCAGAAAACAAGTGGTTTTTCAGCTTCCCCATCCGAGTGGAACCTGCATATGTGTTTCTTTTTCACATTTGAGCTCTGTCTGAAAAATTAACTTTTCTGGCTGAATGGGATTTTTACCAATTGCGAGATACGACTTGGGCTAACTCCACAGGGAAAGCTCACATCTTGAAAACAAGTGGTTTTTCAGCTTACCCATCCGAGTGGAACCTGAATATGTGTTTCTTTTTCAAATTCAACGTGTGTCTGAAAAATTGGCTTTTCTGGCTGAATGGGATTTTTACCAATTGAGAGATACGCCTTGGGCTAACTCCACAGGGAAAGCTCACATCCAGAAAACAAGTGGTTTTTCATCTTCCCCATCCGAGTGGAACCTGCATATGTGTTTCTTTTCCAAATTTGAGCTCTGTCTGAAGAATTGACTTTTCTGGCTGAATGGGATTTTTACCAACAATTGCGAGATACGCCTTGGGCTAACTCCACAGGGAAAGCTCACATCCGGAAAACAAGTGGTTTTTCAGCTTCACCAACCCTGGGGAACCTGTATATGTGTTTCTTTTTCACATTTGAGCTCTGTCTGAAGAATTGACTTTTCTGGCTGAATGTGATTTTTACCAATTGAGAGATACGCCTTGGGCTAATTCTACAGGGAAAGCTCACATCCAGAAAACAAGTGTTTTTTCAGCTTCCCCATCCAAGTGTAACTTGCATATGTGTTTCTTTTTCACATTTGAGCTCTCTCTGAAGAATTGACTTTTCTGGCTGAATGGGATTTTTACCAACAATTGCGAGATACGCGTTGGGCTAACTCCAAAGGGAAAGCTCAGATCCGGAAAACAAGTTGTTTTTCAGCTTCCCCATCCGAGTAGAACCTGCATATGTGTTTCTTTTTCCAATTTTAACCTGTGTCTGAAAAATTGACTTTTCTGGCTGAATGGGATTTTTACCAATTGCGAGATACACCTTGGGCTAACTCCACAGGGAAAGCTCACATCTGGAAAACAAGTGGTTTTTCAGCTTCCCCATCCGAGTGGAACCTGCTTATGTGTTTCTTTTTCACATTTGAGCTCTGTCTGAAAAATTGACTTTTCTGGCTCAATGGGATTTTTACCAATTGAGAGATACGCCTTGGGCTAACTCCCGGGAAAGCTCACATCCGGAAAACAAGTGGTTTTTCAGCTTCCCTAACCCTGGGGAACTTGCATATGTGTTTCTTTTTCAAATTTCAGCTGTGTCTGAAAAATTGACTTTTCTGGCTGAATGGGATTTTTACCAACAATTGCGAGATATGCATTGGGCTAACTCCAAAGGGAAAGCTCATATCCGGAAAACAAGTGGTTTATCAGCTTCACCAACCCTGGGGAACCTGCATATGTATTTCTTTTTCACATTTGAGCTCTGTCTGAAAAATTGACTTTTCTGGCTGAATGGGATTTTTACCAATTGAGAGATACGCCTTGGGCTAACTCCACAGGGAAAGCTCACATCCAGAAAACAAGTGTTTTTTCAGCTTCCCCATCCGAGTGGAACTTGCATAGGTGTTTCTTTTTCACATTAAAGCTCTGTGTGAAAAATTGACTTTTCTGGCTGAATGGGATTTTTACCAACAATTGCGAGATACGCCTTGGGCTAACTCCTCAGGGAAAGCTCACATCCAGAAAACAAGTGGTTTTTCAGCTTCACCAACCCTGGGGAACCTGCATATGTGTTTTTTTTTCACATTTGAGCTCTGTCTGAAAAATTAACTTTTCTGGCTGAATGGGGTTTTTATTACAACAATTGCGCGATAACGCTTGGGCTAAACACCACAGGAAAGCTCACATCCGGTCAAAACGAAGAGTGGTTTTTCAGCTTCCCTAACCCTGGGGACCTGCATATGTGTTTCTTTATTCACATTGAGCTCTGTCCTGAAAATTGACTTTTTCCTGGCTGAATGGGATTTTTACCATTGGAGATACGCCTTGGGCTCTCCCACAGGGAGCTCAGATCCGGAAAACACGTGGTTTTTCAGCTTCCCCATCCGAGTGGAACCTGTAACCATATGTGTTTTTTTATTTTTCCAAATTTTGAGCTCTGTCTGAAGAATTGACTTTTCTGGCTGAATGGGATTTTTACCAACAATTGGCGAGTACGCCTTGGCTGACGCCACGGGAAAGCTCAGATCCGGAAAACAAGTGGTTTTTCAGCTTCCCCATCCGAGTGGAACCTGAATATGTGTTTCTTTTTCAAATTTAAGCTTTGTCTGAAAAATTGACTTTTCTGGCTGAATGGGATTTTTACCAACAATTGCGAGATACGCCTTGGGCTAACTCCACAGGGAAAGCTCACATCCGGAAAACAAGTGGTTTTTCATCTTCCCCATCCGATTGGAACCTGCATATGTGTTTATTTTCCAAATTTGAGCTCTGTCTGAAGAATTGACTTTTCTGGCTGAATGGGATTTTTACCAACAATTGCGAGATACGCCTTGGGCTAACTCCACAGGGAAAGCTCACATCCAGAAAACAAGTGGTTTTTCAGCTTCCCCATCCGAGTGGAACCTGCATATGTGTTTCTTTTTCAAATTTCAGCTGTGTCTGAAAAATTGACTTTTCTGGCTGAATGGGATTTTTACCAACAATTGCGAGATACGCGTTGGGCTAACACCTCAGGGAAAGCTCAGATCCGGAAAACAAGTGGTTTTTCAGTTTCCGCATCCGAGTAGAACCTGCATATGTTTTTCTTTTTCCAATTTTAAGCTGTGTCTGAAAAATTGACTTTTCTGGCTGAATGGGATTTTTACCAACAATTGCGAGATATGCATTGGGCTAACTCCACAGGGAAAGCTCACATCCGGAAAACAAGTGGTTTATCAGCTTCACCAACCCTGGGGAACCTGCATATGTATTTCTTTTTCACATTGAGCTCTGTCTGAAAAATTGTCTTTTCTGGCTGAATGGGATTTTTACTAATTGAGAGATACGCCTTGGGCTAACTCCACAGGGAAAGCTCACATCCAGAAAACAAGTGTTTTTTCAGCTTCCCCATCCGAGTGGAACTTGCATAGGTGTTTCTTTTTCACATTAGAGCTCTGTGTGAAAAATTGACTTTTCTGGCTGAATGGGATTTTTACCAACAATTGCGAGATACGCCTTGGGCTAACTCCTCAGGGAAAAATCACATCCAGAAAACAAGTGGTTTTTCAGCTTCACCAACCCTGGGGAACCTGCATATGTGTTTTTTTTTCACATTTGAGCTCTGTCTGAAAAATTAACTTTTCTGGCTGAATGGGGTTTTTACCAACAATTGCGAGATACGCCTTGGGCTAACTCCTCCGGAAAAGCTCACATCCAGAAAAGAAGTGGTTTTTCAGCTTCCCCATCTGAGTGGAACCTGCATATGTGTTTCTTTTTCAAATTTGAGTTCTGTCTGAAGAATTGACTTTTCTGGCTCAATGGGATTTTTACCAATTGCGAGATATGCCTTGGGCTAACTCCACAGGGAAAGCTCACATCCGGAAAACAAGTGGTTTTTCAGCTTCACCAACCCTGGGGAACCTACATATGTGTTTCTTTTTCACATTTGAGCTCTGTCTGAAAAATTAACTTTTCTGGCTGAATGGGATGTTTACCAATTGCGAGATACGCCGTTGGCTAACTCCACAGGGAAAGCTCAAATCCAGAAAACAAGTGGTTTTTCAGCTTCCCCATCCGAGTGGAACTTGCATATGTGTTTCTTTTTCACATTTGAGCTCTGTCTGAAAAATTGACTTTTCTGGCTGAATGGGATTTTTACCAAAAATTGCGAGATACGCCTTGGGCTAACTCCTCAGGGAAAGCTCACATCCAGAAAACAAGTGGTTTTTCAGCTTCCCCATCCGAGTGGAACCTGCATATGTGTTTCTTTTTCACATTTGAGCTCTGTCTGAAAAATTAACTTTTCTGGCTGAATGGGATTTTTACCAATTGCGAGATACGACTTGGGCTAACTCCACAGGGAAAGCTCACATCTTGAAAACAAGTGGTTTTTCAGCTTACCCATCCGAGTGGAACCTGAATATGTGTTTCTTTTTCAAATTCAACGTGTGTCTGAAAAATTGGCTTTTCTGGCTGAATGGGATTTTTACCAATTGAGAGATACGCCTTGGGCTAACTCCACAGGGAAAGCTCACATCCAGAAAACAAGTGGTTTTTCATCTTCCCCATCCGAGTGGAACCTGCATATGTGTTTCTTTTCCAAATTTGAGCTCTGTCTGAAGAATTGACTTTTCTGGCTGAATGGGATTTTTACCAACAATTGCGAGATACGCCTTGGGCTAACTCCACAGGGAAAGCTCACATCCGGAAAACAAGTGGTTTTTCAGCTTCACCAACCCTGGGGAACCTGTATATGTGTTTCTTTTTCACATTTGAGCTCTGTCTGAAGAATTGACTTTTCTGGCTGAATGTGATTTTTACCAATTGAGAGATACGCCTTGGGCTAATTCCACAGGGAAAGCTCACATCCAGAAAACAAGTGTTTTTTCAGCTTCCCCATCCAAGTGTAACTTCCATATGTGTTTCTTTTTCACATTTGAGCTCTCTCTGAAGAATTGACTTTTCTGGCTGAATGGGATTTTTACCAATTGCGAGATATGCATTGGGCTAACTCCACAGGGAAAGCTCACATCCGGAAAACAAGTGGTTTTTCAGCTTCACCAACCCTGGGGAACCTGCATATATGTTTCTTTTTCATATTTCAGCTCTCTCTGAAAAATTAACTTTTCTGGCTGAATGGGATGTTTACCAATTGCGAGATACGCCGTGGGCTAACTCCACAGGGAAAGCTCACATCCAGAAAACAAGTGGTTTTTCAGCTTCACCAACCCTGAGGAACCTGCATATGTGTTTCCTTTTCACATTTGAGCTCTCTCTGAAGAATTGACTTTTCTGGCTGAATGGGATTTTTACCAATTGCGAGATATGCATTGGGCTAACTCTACAGGGAAAGCTCACATCCAGAAAACAAGTGTTTTTTCAGCTTCCCCATCCGAGTGGAACTTGCATATGTGTTTCTTTTTCACATTTGAGCTCTGTCTGAAAAATTGACTTTTCTGGCTGAATGGGATTTTTACCAAAAATTGCGAGATACGCCTTGGGCTAACTCCTCAGGGAAAGCTCACATCCAGAAAACAAGTGGTTTTTCAGCTTCCCCATCCGAGTGGAACCTGCATTTGTGTTTCTTTTTCACATATGAGCTCTCTCTGAAGAATTGACTTTTCTGGCTGAATGGGATTTTTACCAACAATTGCGAGATACGGCTTGGGCTAACTCCACAGGGAAAGCTCAGATCCGGAAAACAAGTGGTTTTTCAGTTTCCCCATGCCGAGTGGAACCGAAATGTGTTTCTTTTCAAATTAAGTTTTCTTGTTTACGTTTGTTGAAAAAATTGGCTTTCTGGCTGAATAGGGATTTTTACCAAATGAGAGATACGCCTTGGCTAACTCCACAGGGAAAAGCTTCAATCCAGAAAACCAAGTAGTTTATTTTCATCGTCCCCATCCGAGTGGAACCTGGATATGTGTTTCTTTTCCAAATTTGAGCTCTGTCTGAAGAATTGACTTTTCTGGCTGAATGGGATTTTTACCAACAATTGCGAGATACGCCTTGGGCTAACTCCACAGGGAAAGCTCACATCCGGAAAACAAGTGGTTTTTCAGCTTCACCAACCCTGGGGAACCTGTATATGTGTTTCTTTTTCACATTTGAGCTCTGTCTGAAGAATTGACTTTTCTGGCTGAATGTGATTTTTACCAATTGAGAGATACGCCTTGGGCTAATTCCACAGGGAAAGCTCACATCCAGAAAACAAGTGTTTTTTCAGCTTCCCCATCCAAGTGTAACTTCCATATGTGTTTCTTTTTCACATTTGAGCTCTCTCTGAAGAATTGACTTTTCTGGCTGAATGGGATTTTTACCAATTGCGAGATATGCATTGGGCTAACTCCACAGGGAAAGCTCACATCCGGAAAACAAGTGGTTTTTCAGCTTCACCAACCCTGGGGAACCTGCATATATGTTTCTTTTTCATATTTCAGCTCTCTCTGAAAAATTAACTTTTCTGGCTGAATGGGATGTTTACCAATTGCGAGATACGCCGTGGGCTAACTCCACAGGGAAAGCTCACATCCAGAAAACAAGTGGTTTTTCCGCTTCACCAACCCTGAGGAACCTGCATATCTTTTTCTTTTTCACATTTGAGCTCTCTCTGAAGAATTAACTTTTCTGGCTGAATGGGATGTTTACCAATTGCGAGATACGCCGTGGGCTAACTCCACAGCGAAAGCTCACATCCAGAAAACAAGTGGTTTTTCAGCTTCCCCATCCGAGTGGAACCTGCATATGTGTTTCTTTTTCAAATTTCAGCTGTGTCTGAAAAATTGACTTTTCTGGCTGAATGGGATTTTTACCAACAATTGCGAGATACGCCTTGGGCTAACTCCACAGCGAAAGCTCACATCCAGAAAACAAGTGGTTTTTCAGCTTCCCCATCCGAGTGGAACCTGAATATGTGTTTCTTTTTCAAATTTCAGCTGTGTCTGAAAAATTGACTTTTCTGGCTCAATGGGATTTTTACCAATTGAGAGATACGCCTTGGGCTAAGTCCCGGGAAAGCTCACATCCGGAAAACAAGTGGTTTTTCAGCTTCCCTAACCCTGGGGAACTTGCATATGTGTTTCTTTTTCAAATTTCAGCTGTGTCTGAAAAATTGACTTTTCTGGCTGAATGGGATTTTTACCAACAATTGCGAGATATGCATTGGGCTAACTCCAAAGGGAAAGCTCATATCCGGAAAACAAGTGGTTTATCAGCTTCACCAACCCTGGGGAACCTGCATATGTATTTCTTTTTCACATTTGAGCTCTGTCTGAAAAATTGACTTTTCTGGCTGAATGGGATTTTTACCAATTGAGAGATACGCCTTGGGCTAACTCCACAGGGAAAGCTCACATCCAGAAAACAAGTGTTTTTTCTGCTTCCCCATCCGAGTGGAACTTGCATAGGTGTTTCTTTTTCACATTAGAGCTCTGTGTGAAAAATTGACTTTTCTGGCTGAATGGGATTTTTACCAATTGAGAGATACGCCTTGGTCTAACTCCACAGGGAAAGCTCACATCCAGAAAACAAGTGGTTTTTCAGCTTCCCCATCCGAGTGGAACCTGCATATGTGTTTCTTTTCCAAATTTGAGCTCTGTCTGAAAAATTGACTTTTCTGGCTGAATGGGATTTTTACCAACAATTGCGAGATACGCCTTGGGCTAATTCCACAGGGAAAGCTCACATCCAGAAAACAAGTGTTTTTTCAGCTTCCCCATGCAAGTGTAACTTGCATATGTGTTTCTTTTTCACATTTGAGCTCTCTCTGAAGAATTGACTTTTCTGGCTGAATGGGATGTTTACCAATTGCGAGATACGCCGTGGGCTAACTCCACAGGGAAAGCTCACATCCAGAAAACAAGTGGTTTTTCCGCTTCACCAACCCTGAGGAACCTGCATATCTTTTTCTTTTTCACATTTGAGCTCTCTCTGAAGAATTAACTTTTCTGGCTGAATGGGATTTTTACCAATTGCGAGATACGCCTTGGGCTAACTCCACAGCGAAAGCTCACATCCAGAAAACAAGTGGTTTTTCAGCTTCCCCATCCGAGTGGAATCTGCATATGTGTTTCTTTTTCAAATTTCAGCTGTGTCTGAAAAATTGACTTTTCTGGCTGAATGGGATTTTTACCAACAATTGCGAGATACGCCTTGGGCTAACTCCACAGCGAAAGCTCACATCCAGAAAACAAGTGGTTTTTCAGCTTCCCCATCCGAGTGGAACCTGAATATGTGTTTCTTTTTCAAATTTCAGCTGTGTCTGAAAAATTGACTTTTCTGGCTCAATGGGATTTTTACCAATTGAGAGATACGCCTTGGGCTAACTCCCGGGAAAGCTCACATCCGGAAAACAAGTGGTTTTTCAGCTTCCCTAACCCTGGGGAACTTGCATATGTGTTTCTTTTTCAAATTTCAGCTGTGTCTGAAAAATTGACTTTTCTGGCTGAATGGGATTTTTACCAACAATTGCGAGATATGCATTGGGCTAACTCCAAAGGGAAAGCTCATATCCGGAAAACAAGTGGTTTATCAGCTTCACCAACCCTGGGGAACCTGCATATGTATTTCTTTTTCACATTTGAGCTCTGTCTGAAAAATTGACTTTTCTGGCTGAATGGGATTTTTACCAATTGAGAGATACGCCTTGGGCTAACTCCACAGGGAAAGCTCACATCCAGAAAACAAGTGTTTTTTCTGCTTCCCCATCCGAGTGGAACTTGCATAGGTGTTTCTTTTTCACATTAGAGCTCTGTGTGAAAAATTGACTTTTCTGGCTGAATGGGATTTTTACCAATTGAGAGATACGCATTGGGCTAACTCCACAGGGAAAGCTCACATCCAGAAAACAAGTGGTTTTTCAGCTTCCCCATCGAGTGGAAAACCTTGCATATGTGTTCTTTTCCAATTTGAGGCCTGTCTGAAATTGGATTTGTCTGAGCGATGGGATTTTTACCAATTACAATTGAGAGATACGCATTGGGCTAACACCACAGGGAAAGCTCACATCCGGAAAACAAGTGGTTTTTCAGCTTCCCTAACCCTGGGGAACCTGCATATGTGTTTCTTTTTCACATTTGATCTCTGTCTGAAAAATTGACTTTTCTGGCTGAATGGGATTTTTACCAATTGAGAGATACGCCTTGGGCTAACTCCACAGGGAAAGCTCAGATCCGGAAAACAAGTGGTTTTTCAGCTTCCCCATCCGAGTGGAACCTGCATATGTGTTTATTTTTCAAATTTGAGCTCTGTCTGAAGAATTGACTTTCTGGCTGATGGGATTTTTACCAACAATTCGAACATACGCCTGGAGCTAACTCCACAGGGAAAGCGCACATCCAGAAAAACAAGTGGTTTTCACGTCCCCATCGAGTGGAACCTGCATATGTGTTTCTTTTCCAAATTTTGAGGCTCTGTCTGAAGAATTGATCTTTTCTGGCTGAATGGGATTTTTACCAACAATTGCGAGATACGCCTTGGGCTAACTCCACAGGGAAAGCTCACATCCGGAAAACAAGTGGTTTTTCAGCTTCACCAACCCTGGGGAACCTGCATATCTGTTTCTTTTTCACATTTGAGCTCTGTCTGAAAAATTGACTTTTCTGGCTGAATGGGATTTTTACCAATTGCGAGATACGCCTTGGGCTAACTCCACAGGGAAAGCTCAGATCCGGAAAACAAGTGGTTTTTCAGCTTCCCCATCCGAGTGGAACCTGAATATGTGTTTCTTTTTCAAATTTAAGCTGTGTCAGAAAAATTGACTTTTCTGGCTGAATGGGATTTTTACCAACAATTGCAAGATACGCCTTGGGCTAACTCCACAGGGAAAGCTCACATCCGGAAAACAAGTGGTTTTTCAGCTCCCCCATCCGAGTGGAACCTTCATATGTTTTTCTTTTTCACATTTGAGCTCTCTCTGAAGAATTGACTTTTCTGGCTGAATGGGGTTTTTACCAATTGTGAGATACGCCTTTGGCTAACTCCACGGGGAAAGCTCAGATCCGGAAAACAAGTGGTTTTTCTGTTTCCCCATATGAGTAGAACCTGCATATGTGTTTCTTTTTCCAATTTTAACCTGTGTCTGAAAAATTGACTTTTCTGGCTGAATGGGATTTTTACCTACAATTGCGAGATACGCCTTGGGCTAACTCCACAGGAAAAGCTCACATCCAGAAAACAAGTGGTTTTTCAGCTTCCCCATCCGAGTGGAACTTGCATATGTGTTTCTTTTTCACATTTGAGCTCTGTCTGAAAAATTGACTTTTCTGGCTGAATGGGATTTTTACCAACAATTGCGAGATACGCCTTGGACTAACTCCACAGGAAAAGCTCACATCCAGAAAACAAGTGGTTTTTCAGCTTCCCCACCTGAGTGGAACCTGAATATGTGTTTCTTTTTCACATATGAGCTCTGTCTGAAAAATTGACGTTTCTGGCTGAATGGGATTTTTACCAAAAATTGCGAGATACGCGTTGGGCTAACACCACAGGGAAAGCTCAGATCCGGAAAACAAGTGGTTTTTCAGCTTCCCCATCCGAGTGGAACCTGCATATGTGTTTCTTTTTCACATTTGAGCTCTGTCTGAAGAATTGACTTTTCTGGCTCAATGGGATTTTTACCAATTGAGAGATACGCCTTGGGCTACCTCCAGGGAAAGCTCACATCCAGAAAACAAGTGGTTTTTCATCTTCCCCATCCGAGTGGAACTTGCATATGTGTTTCTTTTCCAAATTTGAGCTCTGTCTGAAAAATTGACTTTTCTGGCTGAATGGGATTTTTACCAACAATTGCGAGATACGCGTTGGGCTAACACCACAGGGAAAGCTCACATCAGGAAAACAAGTGGTTTTTCAGCTTCCCTAACCCTGGGGAACCTGCATATGTGTTTCTTTTTCACATTTGAGCTCTGTCTGAAAAATTGACTTTTCTGGCTGAATGGGATTTTTACCAATTGAGAGATACGCCTTGGGCTAACTCCACAGGGAAAGCTCAGATCCGGAAAACAAGTGGTTTTTCAGCTTCCCCATCCGAGTGGAACCTGAATATGTGTTTCTTTTTCAAATTTAAGCTGTGTCAGAAAAATTGACTTTTCTGGCTGAATGGGATTTTTACCAACAATTGCAAGATACGCCTTGGGCTAACTCCACAGGGAAAGCTCACATCCAGAAAACAAGTGGTTTTTCATCTTCCCCATCCGAGTGGAACCTGTATATGTGTTTCTTTTTCACATTTGAGCTCTCTCTGAAGAATTGACTTTTCTGGCTGAATGGGATTTTTACCAATTGCGAGATATGCATTGGGCTAACTACACAGGGAAAACTCACATCCGGAAAACAAGTGTTTTTTCAGCTTCACCAACCCTGGGGAACTTGCATATGTGTTTCTTTTTCACATTTCAGCTGTCTCTGAAAAATTAACTTTTCTGGCTGAATGGGATTTTTACCAATTTCGAGATACTCCGTGGGCTAACTCCACAGGGAAAGCTCACATCCGGAAAACAAGTGGTTTTTCAGCTCCCCCATCCGAGTGGAACCTTCATATGTTTTTCTTTTTCACATTTGAGCTCTCTCTGAAGAATTGACTTTTCTGGCTGAATGGGGTTTTTACCAATTGCGAGATACGCCTTTGGCTAACTCCACGGTTAAAGCTCAGATCAGGAAAACAAGTGGTTTTTCTGTTTCCCCATATGAGTAGAACCTGCATATGTGTTTCTTTTTCCAATTTTAACCTGTGTCTGAAAAATTGACTTTTCTGGCTGAATGGGATTTTTACGAACAATTGCGAGATACGCCTTGGGCTAACTCCACAGGAAAAGCTCACATCCAGAAAACAAGTGGTTTTTCAGCTTCCCCATCCGAGTGGAACTTGCATATGTGTTTCTTTTTCACATTTGAGCTCTTTCTGAAAAATTGACTTTTCTGGCTGAATGGGATTTTTACCAACAATTGCGAGATACGCCTTGGGCTAACTCCTCAGGGAAAGCTCACATCCAGAAAACAAGTGGTTTTTCAGCTTCCCCATCTGAGTGGAACATGCATATGTGTTTCTTTTTCACATTTGAGCTCTGTCAGAAAAAATAACTTTTCTGGCTGAATGGGATTTTTACCAATTGCGAGATACGCCTTGGGCTAACTCCACAGGGAAAGCTCAGATCCGGAAAACAAGTGGTTTTTCAGATTCCCCATCCGAGTAGAACCTGAATATGTGTTTCTTTTCCAAATTTGAGCTCTGTCTGAAAAATTGACTTTTCTGGCTGAATGGGATTTTTACCAATTGCGAGATACGCCTTGGTCTAACTCCACACGGAAAGCTCACATCCAGAAAACAAGTGGTTTTTCAGCTTCCCCATCCGAGTGGAACCTGCATATGTGTTTCTTTTCCAAATTTGAGCTCTGTCTGAAAAATTGACTTTTCTGGCTGAATGGGATTTTTACCAACAATTGCGAGATACGCGTTCGGCTAACAACACAGGGAAAGCTCAGATCCGGAAAACAAGTGGTTTTTCAGCTTCCCCACCTGAGTGGAACCTGAATATGTGTTTCTTTTTCACATATGAGCTCTGTCTGAAAAATTGACGTTTCTGGCTGAATGGGATTTTTACCAACAATTGCGAGGTACGCGTTGGGCTAACACCACAGGGAAAGCTCAGATCCGGAAAACAAGTGGTTTTTCAGCTTCCCCATCCGAGTGGAACCTGCATATGTGTTTCTTTTTCACATTTGAGCTCTGTCTGAAGAATTGACTTTTCTGGCTCAATGGGCTACCTTTTCTGGCTCAATGGGCTACCTCCAGGGAAAGCTCAGATCTGTAAAACAAGTGGTTTTTCAGCTTCCCTAACCCTGGGGAACCTGCATATGTGTTTCTTTTTCACATTTGAGCTCTGTCTGAAAAATTAACTTTTCTGGCTGAATGGGGTTTTTACCAATTGCGAGATATGCATTGGGCTAACTCCTCAGGGAAAGCTCAGATCCGGAAAACAAGTGGTTTTTCAGCTTCCCCATCCGAGTGGAACCTGGATATGTGTTTCTTTTCCAAATTTGAGCTCTG